>ML827275.1:44946-61872 GCA_009831015.1 Picea engelmannii | reverse complement strand
ATTTTTCTTTGTTGTAAGAAGAGTTAGCTAGTGGGGGTCCAAGAGCCCTCCCTTAGAGGAAGAAGGGACTCATAGTCCCCTTTCTTCTTGGTGTATTGTTTCACTAATAGATCAACCTAAACATTGGTGACATGGGTCTTATGGTTCTTTTTGTTTCTATGTCCCTATGCTCATGAATTTAGTTTTTATTGCATTTCTTAGTTTAATTCTTAATTGTAGTTTTTTATTTCTTTCCCTAATTTTTTTCCTTGCAGTTGTCTTGCTCAGCAGACCCAACTGAGCTTGCAAACGCCTCTATTTTGATCGCTAAGGTGATGGAAGAGGCGCAATAGATTGGCGACTCCACTGGGGAAAGGTATCAATTTCCTACCCCATTTGAGTTTTTCTTCCTCTTCTTTTAGTTTGTTTAACTTGCAGGTGCACTAATCGGCCCAAGCCAACCTGCCAACCAACCAATTCCAAGTTGAATTGAGAGAAATCCATTTGGATTTTTCATTCTCCTCTGTGTGTCATATATGCGTAGGTTTTTAGGCCCACAGATGCGCATCATGCACACATGTGCCTGATTCACAATTCTGTTCTGCGCACGTGCGCCTGTTGACTTGTCTCTATTCGTGCGCATGCACTCTGTGTGCCTCTGTCTCCACTGAGACCCGTGCATCTGTGCAAAAATTCACATTGTAAAATTGTTGAGATGTGGGGAAGGCCATTTTCCTTCTTAAAAATTATTTCAAGCATGTTTTAAAGTTGAACCACACTTAGTCCCCTCATCATATAAAGGGGTTAGTCAAAAACACATAGGCATTTAGGAGGATAAAATCAATTCCACTTCTTTTCTTTTTTTTGCCACATGGATGGCTTTCTTTGACTCACAAGATAAGTTGGAAATCATTTTTAATCACATTTAGCTTGCATTTGGGACTAGAAGTTGAATAAGAATCACTTAGTATGTTCTTCTCTCGCGCCTCCAAGTGATCTTGAGAATCAAAAAAAGATTGTGAGACGATTTCATCTCCCTTAAGAACATTAAAACCTTTAGGAAAGGACAACAACCCTTCTTGGGACTCCTCTTAGTTTACTTCTTCAAACACATCTTAATATTGTAACGGGCCCATACATGCCCACAATGCTACAAAGATAGGATAGTGTTTGAATTTTGCTTTCTTAGATCAAATCACTAGGGAAGTTTAAAGGTTTTTGTAATGGGCCCATACATGCCCACATGATCAATCTAGGATAGTTTCAAAGCTTTTCTTAGATTACATCACAATAGGGAGTTAAAGGGATAGTAACAGACCAACATGTCCAAATGCTAGCTTCCTAGGGACTTTTGAATTATGCAAGGTTGTACCAAAGGCACTTACTTAATTAGGTAATCAAACACTTGTAAGGACCAAGCAAAGTCCACATGTAGCAAGGTGAGATATAATTCACTAAAACTTGGCACACTTTGACTCACACACAAAAGTCACTTATCACTCACATAGCTTCTTCTTGAAACGTGGAGGTCAAAGTAAGTTTCCTCCAAAAGGATTCCGAAAACACCCCACCCTTTTCTTGATGAAACTATCCACTCCCATTTTTAATCAACGAGGTTAGTTTGCACCCCCAACCTCCCAAAAAAACTACATCTAAAATCTTTCTAAAAAATCACTAAGTTTTCCTCCACAGGAGGTGCCAAAAGAAATTTTTTAGTCTAGGTAGGATTTCAGGGATAGGCATTCAAATAACTCCCCGTTATCTGGTTCTCACATTGTCAAAACCATAGAAGTTGTCAAATAGGGAACTGAAAATCCTCCAAGTCAAGTGTTCCTAATACCATAAGGCAGGGAGATACCTGTGAAGGGATGAAGGCCGAGGTCCGGTTTTTCTGTGCGTCCCCCCTTGAGGTACCCACCTCTTGGACGGGATCCATCCCGTGACTCATTTCTTAGACCGAAAATCTAAATGTCGCACTTTGACCGAGGTACCTAGTGACCAAATTTTAGGACATCTACCTAGGTGGCAATTGTGGCCTGCAATTGCACCTTGATTGGATTTTGTGTGGCTATTGGGAAATATCGCCATCTCTTTCGGGATATGCCCCTTTACCCCTCATTATAACCAATTATTTCATCCTTCAGTAGTTTCTCTTCCAGTGACTTCAAACCCCATTGTTGAGTACTATTGGAAGGTCCAGTGCTATATGAGAGGAAGGACGTTACGTCTTCTAGGACACGAGCATTTCTTTTCTTTTTTTTCTTGATTCCCCACATGGACAAAACCCACTTACCCACATATATGCTTCTTTTTCAAAACATTTTATGTATGATGTGCATCTGATTACAGTTTGATTGGGATATATATATTGTGTAACACTCAACGCAAAGGCTCTTGTTTCTATATTACTCTCACCACTCTTTGCACACATTCACACAGCTAGTAGGACATCATAGGGGAACCACAGAACCCCCGTCGTTCACGACGCTTGCTAAACCTCCCTACTATCTTAGGGGGAGTGTCTGGTCTTGCCCACTCATTGATACCTCCTTCACACACTCCTGTGAGTTCTACTATGTTAGGATTATTTTGGCTTGGTTCTGCATTACTTGGGTCCACTTTCCAAGGCCATCCATTCACTCTCTCTCCTTTACACAGAAGCGGGGGACCCACTTCCTCTCAAGGAGGAAGCACCAACCCACCTAGGCCCCCTCAAGGGTCGGGTTCACAACACACTCACTCCATGTCCGGAGCTAATCCTCCCCCCCAAATATAGATGCCATATTTGGACTCTCTCAACATACTGTATCTCAACAAACTCACCAATGATCCTATATTACATGACCCCACATGGCCTGCAATGCCCACCAAACTACCTTCGAACATACCAAAGTTCGAAGGAAAAGTAGGCGATGACCCTGCCAACCATGTCATGAACTTTCACCTATGGTGATCCTCCAATAGAATTATGGATGATTCCATCAGACTGTGATTATTTCAATGCACACTTACTGGCCCATCGGCCAAATGGTATGTAGAAGAAAAATCAGGGTCCCACGCAACTTTTGAGTCATTGGACAAAGCATTCTTGACCTTCTTTGAATTACCAATCTGCCACAATAATGGTCTAGAACTACTTTCTAATTTCAAACAAACCTCAGCCACACATATCTCCGACCACATTCATGAGTGGTGTAGGGGACGTAGTTTGTGCAAAGAAGAAACCACCAAGCAACAATGTCTCGACTAGTTTCTTAGATCACTTGTCTCTCTCCTTGGTAAGGATGTAGCTTCCACCTTCCCTTAATCTGAAGACGAAGCCATAAGAAAGGCCCAACAATATGACCTCATCTATGCACAGTCAGGGTATTTATACAATGTACTTCCTGATCTTCCAAAATCTGTGCCATTTGGCCAAGAGAAACCTGGGATGTATCACTCAACAAATAGACTGATTGGTACCACCACTCACCATAGTTCACAACCCCAACCACCACCGATGTATGGAATACCTCAATACCCACTATCATATGGGGGCACTTATTATTTCCCTCCACCCCCTTATCAACAATCCTACCCTGTTGCGATACCTCCACCCATCAGTGGACCACCGTTGGCACCCCCCATACATCCACCTATTCAAACAAACTCTGGTACCCCCTCTACTTTAGCTTATATTCCTAGTGAAAGCAATACACCTTCCTATGTACCTTACGGATCGTTACCACCACAGAATCCATACTTCCCTTTTCTTGGTCCCCCACAACCCATGGCTCCCCCACATCCTCATGCAGGGGTGAATGTTTTTCAACCTTCTACCATTCAACAATACCAAAATTTCGAACAACTGAATATGGCCAATCCAACCCATCTGTCAAACAATGCCAAAAAGAAAGGATGGAACATGAATAACAATAACCCAGGTCAAGGAAGGAATCAACCCCAACAACACCAATCTACTGGGGGGAACTAGAACTAGGGGCATCCAAACCCCTAGGGGGCAATAATAATAAGTGCCAAGGGAGAAATAATAATAATGTTAAAACCAACTTCCCTTGTGCCCTTTGTGGTGAGTTCGGCCATTACACTCATCATTGCCCCCAAATTGTTGATTTCAAACAGTTGAAAGACTCTGGTAGTCTTCCCCATTCTCCAGCACCACCTTCCCCTCAGCAGGCACTGGAACCATACGTGAAACAACCCCCTCCTACCGTGCTGCAGATTCCTATTCCACATCAAGGTGTGATAAACACCCAACAGGACACACAACATCCTCCACCTTATGTGGGACAATACCTCAACCCCAACAATCCAACAGATCGCATAATTCTTCTCACTAGTGAGGAAGAAATCCTTCTACAAACATGTAATCGTCAGTATCATGTACTAGTTGAGTCTCCTCCCATCCCTCTAGAAACAAACCCTACACCGATGGGACCCCCGTTGGTGATTCCTCTCCCTACCACCGAGCCACCTCTTCGCATCCCTCGCATCCCATTACGTAGGAATGTCCATAACCCACAGGCTAGGGTAGCTCATAACTATAGTTTGGTAGACGAATTAGCACAATCCCCGGCTGCAATGTCAGTTTTGGAGGTCCTCGAGACTTGTCCTACTCAGCGAAAATCATTACTTTCCATCTTGGGGGCAGTCGACCCTGCAGATACCCGACTCATTACCTTTGATCTTGACAGCGAAGAACCTCGTCTTCCCACCTTGATCGCTTTTCAAATACTAGTAAAAATACGGAACATCACAGTTCATCGGTGTATCATCGATGAAGGTGCATCTACATGCATTATGTCCAAAATAGCATGGAAGAAGCTTGGCTCCCCCGAACTCATTCGCTCGGCCATCACCTTACGAACTTATGATGGATGGCCATCCTCTCCTGAAGGGCTCTTCCAAAATGTCCTCGTTGAACTTGGGGGCAAGACTATTCTCATCGATATCGAAGTTATCGATGCCCCACTCGATTATAGTATCCTGTTCGGTCGTATCTACATGTATGCTATGAAGGTAGTGGCATATTCCGTCTTTTGGACAATGATGTTCCCTCATAATGGGAATATTATTACCATTGACCAAGTCTCACATTATGAACCTAATCCATCTACCAACATCGATAACATTATTCCTCTCATTCACACAAGCCACGATGCATATCCACTCATCGAGATGGGTCCTAGGATTTTCAAGGATCCATCCTTGTTAGGAGCTTACCATGGAGCACCACCACTCCTTCATCCTTCCAATCAAGTATGTGTCGTATCATCTAATGGAACTCATGCAGAGGATACCCCTCCTCCTACCAAGGCTTCTATCATATCTGACGTCCCACTCATCACAAACCCCCCCCCCTCTAGAACCTCTTGGACACTTGTCGACCCCACCAGTCCACAGTTCCACCTCTCCCCAAGGACATATGCCAGTTTGGGAGACAGTTCCCCAAGACATTACCCAAATTCCCTTCTTTTACCCTCCACTAGGCATCGAATATTTTCAAGTAGCCACAACACTCACACTACCTAATATGGTGTTAGCAATCCCAGTTTGATATTTACACGCTCTAGAGATGGTTCCTTGACCATCCCTTCCCCCCAAAAAAGAAGGAATCCCCATGTCGATTCCCATACTTACTCCCACCACCCCCCCACTCACTAACCTCCCTGCCACAGTTGGGGGCAGGAGAAAGAAAAAGGAGCCCACAGATCCCCTTCCTCCACGCATCCAACCTCCTTGCACACTATGTGAGAAAGAGGGACACCAAAACAACAACTGCCAATCTCTACCCGAGTTACGGAATTTGATCCTACTCAATCACACTCCCCCAACACTCGCCACTACGGCTAGTCCTGCCACCACTCCCCCCTTCCAGTAATAAAGGGTTGCAGACCAAATTTGCTTGTGCTATATGTTCAGAATATTGCCATTATACCCACCATTTCCTAGCACGACCACGCTTTTGGCAGACATTAGCCACAGTACGCTAGAGCTTCCAGAGAAACCCCAGTCCTGCTACATCCTCCTCCACCAATATCACTGACATTTAGTATGTCACCACTTCAGTCAATGAATGTATGAGACACCCTTGCTCTCTCTGCGATTCATTAGCTCATTTTACATACCAGTGTCCTTTAATCCTTGAATACAGGCAATGCCAATTGACCCTGCTTCAACGGCCCACAAAGACAACAATTGACATTACCTTATCACTAACAGATCTTCATGTCATTTCTCCTGAACTCGCGGCCCTTCCAACACCTCCATGGTTCTTAGATGACTTAGTTGAGGATTCACCCCCTAATCCCCCCAACTCTCCTGCTCATCCCCCTACATACATTTTACACCCAACTACCACGGGTACCCCTCAGTACTTTAATATATGGTTTATGTCGAGTGAACCCTCACCATCTCCTAACATTCTTCCCCCTGCTTCTTCACCAGGGGGCAACCACACAACCATCGTCATTGATATCACTCCTCAAGATGCCTTGTATTCCTATCACTTCCAATGCGACGAAGAAATACTCGAAGAGTTAAACCACCCAGACATCCCTTGGGATACACTACACCACCACGCACTCTTCTCTCCACAGGAAGCCTCCATGCCTCCTAACCAAAACCCCATTTACGCAGTCGAAACCAAGGATTTTATCCCATCAGGGCCTATCGACTGGTTCAAAAACCCCATTCCTGCCCCCAATGCTTTTGAAGAAGGCAACATGGCCAAAATTTCCCCAACCATTAAAATCGACATTTCCATTAAAAATGGCATCATCGAGGAAATCACTATTGGAAATGTTTACACTTCTCAGGAAATCACCACATATAAATCCCTATTCCAAGAATATTGGGATATTTTTGCCTGGTCATACACGGAAAAGCTTGGCCTCGATCCCTCCATCGTCGAGCATCGCATTGACACCTGGCCCAACATTACACCAGTTCGTAAAAAACAACGACCTCTACACCCATCCAAAGCTGTGGCCATCAAAGTCGAAATTGACAAATTACGCACTGCCGGGTTCATTTACTCCATCGCCTATACCTCATGGGTTTCCAAATCTGTACCCATTAACAAAAAACAAGGCACTATCCACGTTTGCACCGACTTTCATGATCTCAATCATGCATGTCCCAAAGACAACTTTCCAACTCCTTTCATTGATCAAATTATTGACGACTGCGCAGGTCACGAGGATCTATCCTTTATGGATGGATTCTCTGGTTATACTCAAATTCAAATTCACCCCGCCGATCAATATAAAACCGCATTCACTACCTTGTGGGGTAGTTTTGCATATCATGTCATGCCTTTTGGCTTAAAGAACGCCAGTGCAACTTTCCAACAGGCTATTACATACATCTTTCATGATCTGGCTCATATCATCCTCGCCTACTTGGACGACCTCATAGCTCGATCCAAGAAATGCAGACAACATCTTGATGATTTACGAATCATCTTTCAACGGTGTCGTCAGTACAACATCTGCTTGAATCCTATTAAGTGTGTATTGTGTGTCACCACAGTGTGCCTCCTCGGCTTTATTGTTTCCCAAAGTGGTATCACCATGGACCCCCTTAAAGTCCAAGCGATCATCGAAATTCCACCTTCCCGAAATTTATGGCAACTTCAGAGTCTACAAGGCAGAGCTAACTTTCTTAGATGCTTTGTCCTAGACTATTCCATATGTGCTCACGGTTTCCTTCGCTTACTACGTTACAACATCCCTTTTCACTGGGAAAACCATGCCCAACAATCATTTGACGATCTTAAAACTGCACTCTCGAACACACCTTTAATTAGTGCACCTGACTACAATCACGACTATATCCTCTACGTATCATCATCAGCTGTATCAGTAGCAGGAGTTCTCATCCAGCTAGGTGATGACAATCATGAGTATGTCATTTATTACATTAGTAAAAACCTCTCAGGACCACCCTTGAAGTATAAACATGAAGAGAAACTTGCTCTTCCAGTCGTCCTTGTAGTCCAAAAACTGCGCCACTACATTCTGCTTCGAACAACAAAGGCTGTCACAGATTCCAACCCTATGTAGTACTTTCTCAGTCGTAGGCAATTTAACGACAAATTTTCTCGATGGATTGTTATCCTTTAGGAGTACGACCTTGAGTTCTCAACACCTACGAGTAAGAATGCTCTCGTTCTCATTGAACTTGTCACGACCCTCCCCTCTAACACCACTAGTACCCCCATCAACACCGACTTTCCCAAAGAACATCTCTTTTAAATCACTTCGGATTATCCTTGGTACGACGACCTCCTTGTCTACCTTCGAACTCAAAAGTTCGGTAACCGCCTTTCATGAGATGATCATCATCGTATTCGACATCAGGCCCCCCGCTACCTCCTCATCGGAGACATCCTATACTGATGGGGAGTCAACACCATTCTTCGGCGATGCTTGACTATTAACGAAACCGATAGAGTTTTAAATGACCGCCATAGTGATGCATGTGGGGGTCATTTGTCGGGCATATCCACTGCTCAAAAGATTATCCGAGCCGATTACTTTTGGCCTACCTTATTTCACGATTGCATTCACGCCGTGAAACGATGTGAGCAATGTCATATCTACACCAATAAAGCCTGGCCTCCCCTCGCTCTTCTTCATCCCATCATCACTTTCGAACCTTTTTGTAAATGGGGCATCGAATTCATGACTTGTAATACCCCCTCCAGCAATGGTCACAACTACATTGTTTTCGTCGTTGATTACTTCACTAAATGGGCAGAAGCTATGCCCACCTTCAACAACACCGCTGACACTGCAACGCATTTTTTCTTTAACCACATCATATCCCTTTTTGGAGTACCCCTCCAGCTCGTTTTCGAAAACACTTCGATAATGAGATCTTCGTCGAACTCTCATATCGGTTAGGATTCTCTCACGAGTTTACCTCACCATATTACCCTCAGTCTAACGGACAGGTCGAAGTAGTTAACAAAGTCCTCAAGACCATGTTGCAGTGCACAGTTAATAAACATAAAACCAATTGGCATCATATGTTATTTTCCGCACTATGGGATCACCGTACAACGGTGAAAACAACTATTGGTTTCACACCATTTTGTCTAGTCCATGGGGTTGAGGCCACTCTTCCCATAAAGTGCGAAATTCCCACCTTACACACCGCAATTGAGATATTACCCAACACTGATGCAATGGAGCAGTGCTTGCTGAACTTGGAGTCTCTGGATGAATATCGTCGATCTTCCTTACAGAACAACGAGGCAGCTAAAAAACGATCCAAGGCTACCTTTGATCACCATGTCAACCTTCGCTCATTTCAGGAAGGCGACCCCATCCTAGCTTATGATATCGCTCATGATACCTTTGGCCACGAAAAATTCGAGTCACTCTGGCATGGCCCATACATCATCCAACATTGCCTCACCAAAGGCGCATACATCCTGGCCTCCCCTGAAGGCCCCTCTCTCAAAGAACCCATCAACGGGTTGTACCTCAAGAAATTCTATGCTTAAACGTAGTCATTCTAATTTTAGGTTATTTATTTTATAGCGTTTTTAATATTTTTTCCTCCCTCACATCTAAACTATCCTTTGTGATATTGATAGATGCTTCCTCCACTAGCCTACCACATCGGTTATGCCGACGGCACTAGCCATTGGACACAAAATCTCGCTTCAATGGCTTAGGCTCTCTACACCCCCTCACATGAAATGCTCCATTCGAGTGGCATATGTTTAGGGTCAACAACCAACAACCAAGCTGAATACACCGCCGTCATCGACCTCCCAGCCAGAGTCCAACATCATCGTATTCGTCACCTTAGCATCTTCCTCGACTCTCAACTAGTCGTACTCCAGCTCAACAATGTGTACCTCATCCGTGATGCTTACCTCTTTCGCAAATACCTACAAGTTAGACTTTTATCTCGACATTTTGATTCCATTACATTTACACATATTCCACGACAATTGAATAAAATTATGGATAACCTAGCTAATATTTTGTTAGACTGGCATATATCACATCAAGCTACCCATACATAAACATATAACACACCAACTGTCATCACATATATCGATTAGAAATCATCAATACATTAACAAAACACATGTAAAACACCACATAGATCTCAAAAATGTATACTCATGTATATATCAAAAGGTCCACATTGTCATCCAACTGTTTACATACAAAAATACCACTATCCGCAGGCCAATGAAGAAACTTGGTACAAAATGGGCTCACCAGCCTATATACAAAAAATATATATACATCAATGCATAGAGCAGCACTCATGGTGCCTCTAGAGCACCACCTCTTGCTCCTCCCTCAAGCGGTGGCAGCCCACCACCACCTACCCTAGGCGGTGATGGTCCACCCCCTACCGGCCCCTCCTGCCCCATCGGCAGTCATCCGGTCATCATCACAGCAGCCACTACTGCTCTTTGTACTATGGCTCACCATGGCGGTGGAACCCCCACACACTGCTCTAGTAATCCCTCATCCTAGATGCGAGACCATATGCTCTTAGGAAAATCCTGTAACACCACCTCCAAACGATGGCGTATGTCCTCAAAATCCACTCCGACAGCTACTGGAGGAGCGTGTGATGGCCCAGCACTAGGGTCATCAAACCAGCATCTCCTCGCTGCCCTCTCTGGCTCAACTGGTCGCCCTGTGGTGTCCTCACACCAATGTCTCTCTCCCTGCGGTAGTCTCTCTAGCTCCTGACGAGTCGACGCTCTATGCAACTCCACCTTGCGTCCACGAGGTGCCACATCTGCACATGCAAACAAACAACAGATAGTATGAGCATCTATATCATATACATATGGAATGCTATCTCAAAAAATACAAAAACATACATATCAACATCATCAATAAACATACCTCGGCAGTCAAACACCTCCCCTGGCAGTAGCACCATGTCCGGATCATCTCGGAAGTCAACCCCAGCATAGGGGTACCATAGTATTACCTACGGAATATGATGCCATACCTGTGCCGCCTCTGCAGTGAAGAAGTGGCCACCCTCGCCACCACCATGGTGAAGCAACATGGTCGACCACCACCTCAACCGTGGCTCTCGCACCCCAGGCGCACCCAATAGAATCCTAGGGCGCAACATCGACACCCTCTCCATAAACCAGGCCACCAGGATGGACCCGAAGGAAAACTCCCCCATATCCATGGACTGACAATGGTCCAACTGCCTCACCATCCTTGAGTGCAGTGTAAGCCCCCAGGCGAAATGCTCACCGGCCAACATTCTCTCCATCACCATCAGCTGGCCACCGTTGATCCGCTGCGTCGCCAGTGACCCATACACTCTCACAATCATCGCTGCTATGCAGTGATGAGCTAGGGAATCCATCTCCCTGATGCTCACAACTGTGCCAGACATATAGTTTGGTCCCAAACAATATCTCTGACCCACCGTCGCAAGTGGTGTATCCCTAGGAAGCACCGGATCCACTGGTAGGGGCATTCCTCGAAATGGGAGCCCAGTTAGAAAGTACACATCCTCCACCATAGTGAAGGGAATCTTCTCTCCCCGCACTATGAAGAAGTGCAGGTTCCGACTCCACATCCATATAAGAAACTACAGGAGATACTCCTGTGCCTGTATCAAGGGGAACTCAAAGAACTTCAGTAGCCCACAGGCTACCAAAGTCGCACATACGCCTAGCTCCTCAATAGCCATGATGTCTTGCAGCTGGGACCAATCTCGGTCTCACCATCCAATCGACATCATGCACATAGCTCACCTGCACAACATAAAACCGTCCTAAGTCAGCCACATGGACAATCCAAAACCTCAAAAATACACATTTATATACCCGTCAACCTTTCCTCCATGGTGCGGTTTTTTTTACCCACAGGCGCACACACATGCGCACCTGTACACCCCACAGGCGCACACATATGTGCTCCTGTTCACTACATAGGTGCACATGAGTGCGCACCTGTTCACTACACATGCGCGCTCTCAGGTGCACCTGTTCACCATATAGGCACGCACAGATGCACGCCTGTCCAACCGACAGGCGTGCACATGTGCACGTCTGTTCAACCAATAGGCATGCCCATTGTGCACACCCTTAATCCCCTTAATCATGCTCTCATGCACGTCTATCTGGTGGACAGGCGTGCATGTTTGCACGCCTTTTACTAGATCACCCGTGCATGTGGGGCCCATACCCCCTAAACACCTTTGTACGACCCTCCATACATCCTCTACCCAAAAAGTGAAATCCTAATTCTATGCAGGATGATCAGACCACTAACATGATGCTCACGAGTCCTCAATCATTTGCCTCATCGAATCACTATAGCATCAAGTACAAATGAAGTGGCAATGTGGGCCCTACAACTATATATAGGCCTTTTTTCCAAACTTCCACTCACCATTCTAGGAGCCCATAGTGTCCATTTCTCGATCCGTCTTCAGCCACAAGATCAGGATCCTATCATCTACATCACAACAATCCATGGGCCTCTTTTTATCCTGAGCCCTCGGGGTGCCATTTTTCATACCCTGATTAAGTACGCATGTGCATATTCACACTTATCAAATACATGCTCATATCTTCGATTCTCTTCAAATATTATTCACGTCGGGTATTTGGTTTTCATGTGTGCGGGTACTTGATCATCATACATCACCACAACCCCTTCAGGTATATACTCAGCACTGGCATGTAGTCATTCCCTTTGAATCTCACCTACATGTCCAGTCACACCCTCTGACATTTGCCTCTAGGATCTCCATTCCTGGCTCTGTAGTACCCACACCTCCATTTTGCATCTTCGATACTATCACCCGGTAGCATTCTTACCCACATGAGTTGTCCCATTCATAGCACCTTTTGGCACTTCTGACACTCATGCTGTTTTTCACAACCCTTTAGGGATGGGAGTCTTGATAGTCTTACATCATGTCATGAATCAACCACATACTCCTTCTCCTCATTTTTCTAGCTTTCCCAACAGACTCCCAGATTATCTCTGTATAGTTCTATGGTCGGTCTGCACCTCCGCAGTAGCATGAACCCTTCATTTCATCCACAATCCATCTACCCATCTGCAAATCTCCCTTCATTTCACCTAGCTCATATAGAAACCCACCCATGGGGCCCCCACCCTTCATCAATTCTCTGAGAAAATTATGCCCTAACCAAGCCCACCATATCACACTAGGGCACCCATTTCTGTATTTGTACATTTCCCCCCAAATATTCATTATTTATTGTACAAACGCCTTTATTTTTAGTCGTTACATTACCTTTTTTTCGTCACCTTTCGGCGACTGACTTCCGTTTTTGGCCAACTGCAACCCATGTCACCCTTGGTTGGAGCACTACTTATCATCCATCCTTACCGACATCATCCATATCTTCAGAGTACCCCACATGCCACTTACCTCTGCCCTCTGAATTTGTTCACCTTGTCTCGCCTCTGGCACAACTTATCCCCGGTCTTGTCGTCCCCCTAACACTCAACCTCGTTGAACGGTTGCGGCCACTTTTTATCTCACACATACTCCAACCAAGGGAATTCTTGAGTCTTCCCACATATTGACTTCGTCCATGTACCTCCTCCACTTCCTCACCTCACCTAGTACATTTCACGAAGCCATTTGCTTCTGGGAGTCACATCCCCCTTTTTGTCGACATCAACACAATTTTCCAGAAGGGCGATAGTATCTTGATTCTCATTATCCACTCAATGAGAGATCTCGGATGGCAAAGGGTGAAACACCATTGCTCCCTGCTGTCATTGACCCCCATAACATTCGACACCAACACTTTCTCATGTTACAGTGGGTATTACTTTGCAACTATTGTAGTTAGTTCTTTCATTTGCTGAAGGCCTCTGAACTTGGTTGGGCTATCAATGCCCACATAATCGGTGATACTTATTACCGTGATCATTGCCTACTATTTAGAGTATGTTCATCTACAGAATTTTCTTCTCCCTTTATCACGACCGCTCCCGAGGGCACTGCAGTTGTCTACACCAACACTTCAGTCATCTTTTTTGGAGTTACATGACACGAGCATGGGGCATGACCACCTCGTTTGTACACAATTTTCTATTTTACACACCTCATGGAAGATCGGGTCGTACCAGTTCCTTTTTCCCTCTAATGGATCACTCTGGATGATCCCACTATTTCTCTCTCTTACAACAACATTCTTAGTAGAAGAAACATTAATGGATTTCGCCTATACTTATGCTCCTAACCTCATCCATCAGGGGGCATCTGTTATCACTGAAATTTCATCTGCACATGGTTACAAGAGCTCAGCATCATCAAACAGTGATAAAGTCATCCATGGACCTGAATTAATACCAAGGCATTCATAAAAGGGTCAAAAAAACTATACAAAGTAGTGAAAAATTGAAGGGCGCTATAAAGACACTGGGCGCGCACGCACATGAGCGGAACAGGAATGCATAAATCGTGCACATGTGCATGATGCGTGACTGTTATCACAAAAAACCACGCACCTGCTAAACGATGCATTTATGAGAGTGGTCAGCCTCCCACCCACTTATGGTTCATCTCCCAAGCCGATTTGACTCTCAAATCTGGACTGGATTCGACACAATGGCTGGTCAAAGACCCGGAAATGCCCTAATTAGCCTCTTTTCACATAACAAAGCAGTTAAATAATAGCTCAAAGGAATGCTATAAAAAGGCCATGGATGCACCTCATTTTTCAAGGAATTCAAAGTAATGTTATGCTGCCTCTATTCTCTTGAGGACTCCATCCTTGTCAAGAGAATATTTGCACCATTGCATTGGGCAATTGATCTCACCCATTGAGTGGATTTGTAAGGAGTTCTTTCATCATTTTCCATTTTTCTTTGTTGTAAGAAGAGCTAGCTAGTGGGGGTCCAAGATCCCTTCCTGGGAGGAAGAAGGGACTCATAGTCCCATTTCTTCTTGGTGTATTGTTTCACTAATAGATCAGCCTCAACATTGGTGACATGGGTCTTATGGTTCTTTTTGTTTCTATGTCCCTATGCTCATGAATTTAGTTGTTATTTCATTTCTTAGTGTAATTCTTAATTGTAGTTTTTTATTTCTTTCCCTAACTCTTTTCCTTCCAGTTGTCCTACTCAACAGACCCAACTGAGCTTGCAAGCACCTCTATTTTGCTCACTAAGGTGACAAAAGAGGCGCAAAAACAAGTTTGGAGTGCAGGCCAAAATCCTTGGTCACTCTAAAATCTGAATCGCAAAAAGGATTGCTAAGAGTGAAATTTTGTTATTTCAGGGTTCAGCATACAGGAAGTTTCGATGATAAAGGATCAGGACCCTTTGCATTGAAAACCCCGAAGTCACGAAATGTGAAGTATTTTTGAAGTGGCATTTCGACAGTTCGACATTTTAGGGTTCGAGAAACCGAGAAGGCAATGATTTGGAACCGAGAGTTTCAAATCCCCGGTACATGAAATCCTGAAAAAGGGTCGCTATTTTAGAATTCGGGAATTGGTGTGACAAGTAAGTTGGGATCAAGAATCGCAAACTCCTGGTATGCAGAGTCCTGAAAGGCCATCGATCACGCATTTCATGGGACATTGAGCCCATTTTGACATTCTGACATTTCAGAATTCAGGGAATCATAAGGCAAGAGGAACGAGTGTTGGGTCATTCGCTCAAGTCCTGAAAAGCCGAATTTAGTGGCAACAAGTGGTGTGCATTGGAGTGGTCAACCCTCGTTGACAATTTGCATTTCAGCATTTGTCAAGAGCTGTGGGGATATATCAGAACTCTCTAACTACTGAAACTCGAAGTCCTTTGTGGCTCAAATAAAGGGTTTGATTAACCCTTGGTGTGCCTTTAGTGAAGATCCTGTGCGGATCTCAGCCCAAGGGCAGGGGTCCTGCGTTAGTGTTGTATCAGAGCTTAGAACAAATTCTTTTCTTTCTGTAGCAGAGAGAAGGGAGGAAATTTTACGGCCATGCTGTTGAGAAAAACAGATAGGTAAATACTTGATCCAGCAGAGGAAAGAGAAATCCTGAGAAGAAGAGACATTCAAGTACCTGATCCAGCAAGGAAAAGAGAGGTGCGTTAATTACGTGCCAGGCTTGATGCTATGGAGACAACACAGAAGCATAGAGTCAACACTGGGGATATCAACGAGGCTAAAAGTGAAAATGAATATGGAAATGAAGGAGAAGAATTTGCAGTCGAAGATACTGTAGAAGAACACCTATTCAGGGTTGTTGCAAGGATAGGTGCTAGAGAAAAAATGGAAATTCCATTGTACGAAGGAAACTTGGATGTTGAAGAACTTCTAGACTGGATTAGAGCTCTAGAAAAATACTTTGACTATGAGGATTTCGAGGAAGATAAGAAATTCAAACATGTTGTTACCATACTTAAAGGTCATGCAACACTATGGTGGGATGAACTACAAGTTGACAGATGCTGCAAGAGCAAGCAGAAAATCAAAAGTTGGGATAGAATGGTTGCAAATATGAAAGCCAAATTTATACACAGGGATTATCAAATCACTATGTTTCAGAGGATGCAGAATTTGAGACAGAAGTTGATGTCAATGAAGGAATACACTGAAGAATTCTACAAGATAAACATTAGAGTAGGTCATCGAGAAAGCGATGATGAAAAAGTTGCGAGGTACATGAATGGTTTGTGATATGACATTCAATATGAGATGAGCATGATGACCATTCAGACTGTGGAAGATGCTTATTAGATGGATATAAAAGCAGAAGAGAATTTGAGTCGGAAGCAAGTTCAAAGAGGCCAAGGCAGAAGTCAAAGCAGAGGCAAGACAATTGCCCAGGGCATAACGCAGAGACCTAAAGAAGAGGGAAAAAACCTCAAACTCAACCTGAGAGAGGAGGAAGTTCACAAGGAAGGTAGTATGCTGATAGAAATACTTTTCCTCGAGCCAGAAAAAGAGGAA
>ML827275.1:32428-44896 GCA_009831015.1 Picea engelmannii | reverse complement strand
GACAATGCTCAGCCCAAAGAAAGATGGAGGCTGGAGAATGTGTATAGACTCAAGGGAAATCAATAAGATTACCATCAGATATAGATTTCCATTGCCAAAAATGGATGACTTGATGGATTGCTTGAGTGGAACAAGATTTTTTTCAAAGATTGATTTGAAAAGTGGATATCATCAAATTCAAATGAGAGAAGGTGATGAATGGAAGACAACATTCAAGATGAATGAGGGGTTGTATGAATGGCTTTTCATACCATTTGGATTAATGAATGCACCTAGTACTTTCATGAGGTTGATGAGTGAAGTCCTGAAGGATTTCATTGGGAAATTCGTTATTGTATATCTTGATGATATATTATTTTTCAACAAGACAGAAGAAGAACACTTAAATCATTTAGTTGTAGTAATGAGAAGATTACAGCAAGAGAAATTTCTCATTAATATGAAGAAATCGTCATTCATGAGAACATAACTCATTTATTTGGGTTTTGTCATCTCTGCAAATGAGATGAAAATGGATCTAGAAAATATAAAGGCGATTAAGGATTGGTCATTGCCGAAGAGTATATTTGAAGTATGAAGCTTCCATGGTTTGGCTAGCTTCTACATGAAATTCATCCAAAACTTCAGTGGAATTAGTGCACCGATGATGGATACGATGAAGAAGAGACATAAATCTTTTCATTGGATAGAGGAAGTAGAGAAGAGCTTCAATCTGCTGAAGAAGAAGATCATTGAGCAACCAATTCTGGTTTTGCTAGATTTCAGCAAGACATTCCAGGTCAGGTGTGACACGAGTGTATTTTCAATTGGAGCGGTCTTGAGCCAAGATGACCGGCCGATCACATGCTTTAGAAAAAAAATGAATGAAGCGAAGGTTAAGTACTCCACATATGACAAGGAATTTTATGCAAACATACAAGCACTGAAGAAATGGCGACACTATTTGGTTCCCAAGGAGTTTGTTTTGTACAACGATAATCATGCTTTACAATTTGTGACTTGACAAGAGAAGTTGAACCAAAAGCATGCTAAATGGGTTGAATTCATGCAGAATTTTACTTTTGTGATTAAGCATATTTCTGGAACTACTAACAAAGTTGTTGATTCTTTGAGCAGGAAATGTTTGCTTATGCAGGAATTTAGAGTCAAGACTTTAGGTTTTGATAACCTTAAAGAAATGTACAGGGATGATCCAGATTTTAAAGAAGCATATCAAGCATCTGAGAATCCAATTCTCAGGGACAGAAGCCAATGGACTAAATACATGATCCATGATGGATTATTGTTCAAGGGAAATCAACTATGTATTCCAAAATGCTCCATGAGGGAGAATTTGCTGAAGTAAAAACACAGTGGAGGATTGGTCGGACATTTCAGTCATGAAAAGATGTTCTCAAAGTTGAATGGCTCATATTTTTGGCTAGGGATGATGATAGATGTTAAGAAATTCATGGATAGATGCAGAATTTTCCAGCAAATGAAAGGAAAAAGGAAGAACACAGGGTTATACCAACCATTTCCCATACCTGAAAGGCCATGGGACATAGTGAGCATGGATTTCATATTGGGACTTCCAAGGACACAGAGAGGATATGATTCAATCTCTGTGGTAGTCGAAATATTTTCAAAAATGGCACATTTCATACCATGCCAGAAAACCAGTGACACAAGTCATATTGCGAACCTGTTTTTCAAAGAAGTCTTCAGACTTCACAACTTGCCAAGGAGTATCATGTCTGATCGAGATATCAAGTTCGTAGGGAATTTCTAGAGGACCTTATGGAAAAATTTGGGGACAAGTTTATCTTTTAGTTTAACATATGATTCTCAAACGAATGGACAGACAGAAGTTGTGAACGGGAGCTTGGGAGATTTGTTGAGGAGCTTAGTGACTGAACACCACAGTTAGTGGGATCACATTCTGCCACAGGCAGAATTCACTTACAATGATTCACTTAATAAAAGAACAGGGTAGAGTCCATTCCATATTGTATATGGAATGCAGCCAAGAGGAGTTTCTGAATTGACAAATTTAGAACAAAATGAATTCAGGAGTGCTAGTGTAGAGGGATATGCAGAAGGAATGAAGGAGCTTCACAACCAAATTAAGGAGCAATTGCAGAGCTCAATTCAAGAATACAAGAGGAGAGCAGATCAACACAGGAGATAACTTCAATTTGAAGTTGTTGTTTTGATTCTTTCACATCTGAGGAAGGAAAGGTTCCCAAGGGGAATGTATAATAAGCTGAAGATGAAAAATATTGGAGCATGCAAGGTGATAAGGAAATTTTGGGAAAACACATATGAGATTGAATTACCCGATGGGGTCAGAATCTCACCGATATTCAATGTTGCGGATTTGTACCCTTATAAAGCTGAAGAAGTAGGAGCAGAGGATGAATAGAAAGAGGTTCAATGGACAAAACAAACGCCTATAGATAAAAAGCCACAGATGGAAGGCATAATTGACAAGAGGATTAGCAGAAAGACTAGGAGAAAAGGGTATTTTGAATACTTGGTCAAGTGGAAGGGACATCCAGTTGAAGATGACAATTGGGAGGATGAAGAAAAAATTCAAAAGCATGGAAAGACTGTGAAAGATCTCATGAATAGGAGTTCATAAAATTTTTCAAGTGAGGGAGTATGATGCAGGAGCATCATAAGTAGCTAGCCAAGCAAGAAACATAAAAGACAGAAGACAGTTGGAAAAGCACCAACGCATGTTTTTGAAATGTTTTGAAAAATTAATGAAGCGGATATTAATGTGATAGCTGGGGGAAGCATACTTACATTTATATAATAGATGTTGTAAACATATCTTGAGAACTTCTCTCATCTGTAGAATGTAAAGGCATTTATATGTAATTAATGAAAGAAGGTAGATTTGAATTCATAGATTAGACAATTTAGAGAGTAGGAGGGAAAATGGATATAGACACCCTCACCCTTATATCATTGTAACAAGAGATGATCATTCATATTTCATAAGCAGTAGAGCTGTAGTTGAGAGCTATAGAGAAGAACCCATGTATAGAAGCACTTGAGTTAATATATGAAACTTTGACTCAATTTTCATGGTGGTGTGATGCTTATTGTTTACATTTTCTGAATGGTATGTTTACAATTTCTTTGTTTCTCTGTATGCATTTTCTTTAATGCTATGTTATGTGTATGATTTCATTTTGAGTGTATGAAGTCTAAGAGAGGAGAAGAATGAGTTTCAATTGTTTCTCTTCCTGACAATTCCTGCAAGGAGTGCAGTGAATGTCCACAAGATGTGCATTGACGAGGGTCTTATTTCTATCTCAGAAAGCTCAGGAGAGATATCATTGTTCTCATACTAGATGAATTGCAGGTGAAGCAAAGAGCCATGCAAGGTGTGCATAGGCCAATTGAAGCCTTGTATTTTATAAATCTAGAAGGAAGGTTGAAGGACCATTGTTGCAAGGAGTGTACAGGTTCGGAGACTCAAATAACCAGAGGTTATTTGAAGATTTTCTGCAAGGAGTGCGAGCAGGGATCCTTTTGGGGAGCTTGAGTTTACAAGTGAAATCTCAGGAAGGATAACACCTTTGGAGTGCTCAAATGGAGATGGGGGCTGAAATTGTCTCATAGAAGTTAAGTTCAGGAAGGAGAACGTCGAGTCATTTGGACAGAATTCATTGAGGAGTGCATCTGGTGGTTAGAATTCTCTGTGGAGAACTCGCAAAGTCGTGAGGACCATGGGATCCAGAGGAGCTGCAAGGTTGTTAGGATTTGGATGAATCCGCCACCCTGACATCAAGAATCAACATGGACCATTGATTGTGATATGTTTGAGCCGTTAGATCATTTTAGGGATTCAAGATTTGCAAGTTTGGAGTGCAAGCCAAAATCCTTGGTCACTCTAAAACCTGAATCACGAAAAGGATTGCTAAGAGTGAAATTTTGGTATTTCGGGGTTCAACATACCAAATTTTTCGATGACAAAGGATCGAGACCCTTGGCATTGAAAACCCCAAAGTCATGAAACATGAAGTGTTTTTGAAGTGGCGTTTTGACAGTTCGACATTTTAGGGTTTGGGAAACCGAGAAGGCAGTGATTTGGAATCGAGAGTTTCAAACCACCAGTACAAAAATTCCCAAAAAAGGGTCGCTATTTTAGAATTCGAGAATTGGTGCGGCAAGTAAGTTGGGATTGAGAATCGTGAACTCCCGGTATGTGGAGTCCCAAAAGGCCATTGATCATGCATTTCATAGGATGTTGAGCCCATTTCGACATTCCAGCATTTCATAATTCAGGGAATCATAAGGCAAGAGGAACAAGTGTAGGGTCATTCTCTCAAGTCCCGAAAAGATGAATTTAGTGGCAACAGGTGGTGTGCATTGGAGCGGTCAACCCTCGTTGACAATTCACATTTCAGCATTTGTCAAGAGATGTGGGGATATATCGGGACTCTCTAACTACCAAAACCTAAAGTTATTTGTGGCTCAAATAAAGGGTTTGATTAACCCTTGGCATGGTTTTAGTGAAGATACTGTGTGGATCTCGGCTCGAGGGCAGGGGGTCTGCGTCACACATCTTTATATCAACCAGTGTTTAATGAAAGGTTATAGGTTGAAATGTTGGAAAATTATTGGAGTGAATCAAATTAACATATCTTAATTACCAGAACTAAACACGAGAGGTGCGAAGGCCCAAGGAAGAAGGGACATCCCGAAACTTAAAACATACCCCTAAGTAAATTCCTAACTATGTAAATAATAACACAATCACCTAAAAGTTCAAAAGGAAAGTCTATAACACAAGTACAGTAAGTGCAAATTTAATTCATATACCATCATGTGATCTGGATTCAACTATAAACAAGATACACATATAGCTGGCAATAGACGATTATTTTTTCCTTTTTCAAAATCCTTTCGAGGAAGTAACCAATATGGCGCTAGTATATTAAACCAATAAAATAACCAGTATGCCATTACAAGTAAGTGAAAGGGAAACCCTGTAATTCTTTTAAAAATAGTATTACCTATCTCGTTTGAAATTGAAACAAATGAACATCCCATACGGTGTTTTACTTCCAACGATAGAATTTTCCATCACAAAATAGGTTACCATTAATCAATAGTACTAAAACCATGACTTAATCTCCATTTCGGAGTTTCGAATACCGGGAGTTGGAGGTGTCAAGGACACTCATGACAAGAATGATAAAATCGCGAAATGTGAAACCACAACTTAATCGCCATTTCAGAGTTTCGGATACCGGGAGTTGGAGGTGTCAAGGACACTCATGACAAGAGTGATGAAATCCCGAAATGTGAAGAATCAGAGCATGTCAAAGACTCCATTTCAGAGTTTCACAGACAGGGAAATCAAACATCAAAGGAAATTTAACCTTTGAAGTAACGAACCTCGAAATACCGAAACAGACACATAAACAAACTACGTCAGCTAAGGACATGTGGCACAATCAGGAAATTAAAAGTGTCAAGATGATTCAACATTTCAGGCTCATGTAAGTCACGAATCAGAGTGACACGTGGTAGCTATTTGACATGTGTCAATCCACGTGTGGTGTCAACAGGTTTACATCACATCAGAACTTTATATTTCATGGTTTTACATATCAAGTAGAAACTCCACCATCATGAAGTCTCTAACTCCGAAATGACGAAAGGGATTATTGTGAGTCTCGAAAACCCGAAAGGAAAAACTCTGAAATCTCGTCAACCGTCCATCTCAGTGGATTATGTGAACCATCTAATCACTTCGGAGATTTTGTGATCATGAATTTCATAATGTTGGAATCACGATGACTCAAAGGTAAGAACGTTGAAATCCCGTCAGTCGTTCGATTAATAAAAGAAGGGATCAGATTATGAAATTTTGTGGACCATTTATCTAGATCCATTTTGTTGATTGTGACTTGCTGAAATGCTAAAATGTGAAAGGCATTTTGATTAGGCCCATGGTCACAGCCAATGGGCATATGGAGTAAGCGTGAGATCCAGTACTTGTAATCCAATGGTGCTGGTGAATTTGAATATGATTGGAGGATTATGAAAGATTCGTACTCTAAGTTTAACCGGAAGGCCTTACCTAACCACTATCCTGTATCAGGATATTTAAAAAAAAAAAACTATAGGGGTCTGTTTATATTTAAAATTTTCTCAGAGGATTATAGACTAATACTCTACTTTTACCTAAGTCCATTTGGTCATTTTCATCGTATGATTATGTGTATGGACTAATGCATGAAGCCTAGGTCATCAACCCCCAAAGTTGTTTGTATTGTAAACATATGGTAATGGGTTATTTATAGAGTCTAACATGTAAGAATTTGGCCATAAAGTCCCAAAGTCATTTGTGTTGTTAAGACTGTGGTAATGGTTATAGGTACAAACAGATAGGAAAGTAATTATAATTACAGGAATTGAAATAAACATTGAAATGAGGAGTAAACACTTATCATCGATCATAAAACTTTAAGTTGAATGGTAATGACATTCGATGACAGTAAGGACTCTTGCAAACTTTTAGACTCAAGCTTTATAACAAAAAGCTTACTTGCTTGAATCTCGAACTATTCAAGGATATTTATACAAACAATTTTTTTATTTTTTTCAGAGAGTTTTTGAGGTATATTACAAGTTACATGAAAGTATAAATAAGAGGCAAGGATCTCTCATTTTACATCACACTTGAGAATATTGAATATCTACACGTGAATGAGGTATCCAAGGGATATCTAATCCAAATTTTAGAGAGAAGGTGAATTAAAGAAGGCCTAAATTCATGGGAGGATAAATTCTTTTGATGATGCTTTCTAAGGTATGTTATTTATAGGCCATCTCACCATTTTCGAAATAAGTTTTTTTCTAGAATGATTCAAACCCTGAAATTGATATGCCATTGAGAAAACATATCCAAGTAGTCATGGTATGAATTTCAACTTGTGGGTCATTGTAGTTTTGGAGTTACACTTCGTGGAAAACAGGGTTTGTGGTTAGTCGCAAAACTAGTCTAAAATAGGTGTTTGGGGTAAAAAAGTCATAACTTATTCATAGCAGCTCGAAATCAAGTAATAACAAATGTTTTTGTTAGAGTATTGTCTTTAGTATTCTATGTAAAATTTTTAGGTCCATACAACAAATATTCTGTGCGGGTCACGCTCTACAAGTTCTCTTTCTAGAATAAGCCATAATTCAACAAGGTATGTTATTTTTCCTATAACTCCTTTTCTGAGAGGTTCCAAATAGTAACACCTGGAAGAATTGCATGAAAAACACTGAAGAACATTGTGTACTATTTTCAGATATGTATTCATTATAGGTACATAGTTATGATTATTTCAAGTTAGGGTTGTTGACTAATCCAAAACTAGTCATGTGAGACTAAAGAAAAGTTTGATGAAAATGTTAGTATCTTGTTGTTAAAGTTAAGGAAGGTTTGCAGGTATGTGTTCATATACATTAGGTCTATTATAGAGTTACAAAACATATTTGGATGATGAAATTTATGAGGGATCTTGGTTGAGGTACATGTTGGGTACATGGTTGAGACTAGTAGTTGATGAGTTGGCACATACATGAGGTGTATAGTTGATGATGTTGATACATATTGATCACTAGTCATATTTGATGAGTAGCTGACACATGATTGGTACATATTTGGTACATGGTTGGATGCACTTGTTTATGGTACAAGTTGATTACAGGTTCTTTGGTACAGGTTGGTGCATGGTTTATGTACTTGTTTATGGTATAGGTTGAGGTACAGGTTGATGCATGGTTCAGGTTATTGGTATAGTTTGTTTGGTGCAGGTTGATTGGTATAGGTTTACAATATTATATCTCACAATGATAGTCTGATAGTGGTTCCATCATTCTACTTATACATAAGGGTGGTTGGATGGGTAAATGACTAGTGGTTGTAGCCACCTTCCGGTTGTAGCCTCTTTCTAGTTATAGCCAAAGAAATGGGGAGTTGGATCTTCCCTCAGTGTTGTTGGGAAAAACACCCTACGGAATAGAAAACTAGGGTCAGACTTGCATGGAGATTTTGACCGAATAGAAACTACTTGTTTACCTACAACCCAATATTTAAACCCCTTTTTCACAGTAAATGCATGGAAAAGGACCACCAACCTTATTACCAGCGTTTGATGTAGATCCTCTGTTGCTCTTCGATTACTTGCTTGCACTGCTCCTTCCATAGATGACCTGCACTCAAGATAAACAACAACTATGCATGCATGCTACTTCTATACTCAAGGGTTAGAAATCAATCATAAATCACTTAAACCATAGACAATTCATGCATTGGGATGAGAAAAGTATTCTTTTTATTACTGAAAGTGAATCAACTTACAAAAATATGAGACCGACCACCGCTCCTTGAACCTGATCCTGGGCTCCTCTTCTTTTGTCCTTCAACTGCTTTGCGTTAAATCTCCTTTGGCATCAGGAAAGGCTAAAGGGTTGGGACAATGGATTATGTAAATGGGCAAAGTTTCTTCGCTATATTTTTTCCTCCTCCAAATGGTACCCCTACCCCTTCTTTTATAGGCTAGAAGGAGCTAGGGTTTTGGATGAACCCTCGGCCATGCATGGTTGGGAGTTTTAGTTAACTGAACCATAGCTTTTTGTTTCGTCGAAAACTTTCCTTTTTTTGTTCTTTGTTAGGTACAGGTGGGCTGTTGTGAGTCATCCAGTGTGCACACACGTGCAGTAATGGGTTAGGGCATGTGGGCCTTGACACAAGAGGATTTTCAAAGAGTTGTTCAGTAGAGTTTTGGCAAGGAAGGGATATGAGTTGGCCTGATGCCAGGAAAGCATGTGTGGTGCAATTTAGGGTTATAACACTCAGGTTGTAGACTGAGAAACTAAGGGGTTGGATCCTCCTTTCAGTTGTAGCTGGAAAACAAAAGAAGTTGGTTCTTCCATTGAATGTAATTCTTCAAGATATATAAGAAAAACATTATGTGGTTTTCTCGCACTTTGGGTTTCCACGTAAAACACTAATGTATTGTGTATGTGTATGATTGTTCATTTGTTCATTGCTTATTTACTCTGTAGTTATTGGATGATAGTGATATATTGATATAAAACTTAGATTATATGGTTAAAAAGAATTAAATTGCTCTATTATCGATTCACCCCCCCTCTTAGTAATCCAACAATTGGTATCAGAGCAGGTTCCTTCAGGAAACCATTTAACTACCGGAAGGAGATCATGGATTATTCTGAGAATGGAGTACCAATGTTTAATGATCAGAATGGTTTAAAGTATGAGATGTGGAGCATAAGGAAGAAAGTATTTTTACAGGCACATGGAAATTATATTTAGCTATCAATTGTTACAGGATATGATAGTTCAAAAAGGGAAAAGATTGTAGCCAAGAAGGAATTGAAGAAGAATAACAAAATAGAAATGGATTTCATCTAGGATGGATTACCTAATTCGATAAGAGAAAAGTTTGGTAAATGTTCATCAGCCAAAGAACTTTGGGATAAGTTACATAATGTATATTCTTCACCCATTACAAAATCAAAAAATTCCAAAGAAGATGCAGGTACATAATAAGAAGAAAGATGCTCATCATTTTGGACAAATTCAAAACAGGAAGAGTATGAAGAAGCAAAAGTTGATTACAGAGAACACTTGATCAGTGCAATTGAATATCTAAAGAAAGAAAAAGAAGAAAACAATTCATCTAAGAAAGAAATGATGAAGTAAAAGGAAAGTGTTGAAGGTTCCAAAAAATCTTAGTAGGTCATCAAGAATTTAATAACTCATAGATAAGAGGCCAGAATAATTGAAGAAACTCTAGAATATCAAAAAAAATGTTTAGAAGACAACATAATAACACAAAAGGAAGAAGCAAAAAAGAGAGAAAATATACTGACATATCATCTTAAGGAAATAACTGATGACTTAAACCAACTTGAGGAAGAGTTTGGTCAAGAAGAGAGAAGACTTGAAGAAGAAATAATCACATTAAAAATTCAGCTTGAAGAAGCGAAAAGAACAGAACAAGTCATGAAGTCCTAGATATTGAAGAAAGGAGAAGAGGTTGAGAAGCTTGAAGAAGAAGTTGTCACATTGAGAAGTAAAATCATCAAGCTCAACAAGAACATTGAAGAGATAGAAACATCCACATCAGTTACAGAGAATGAAGAGAAGCACTCTAGGTTGCTAAAAAAGAAGAATGAAGAAAATAGAAAGAGTTATGTAGAAGTGCTGAAAGGAAGGAATCATGGTCAACCAAAATCTAGAAAAAATATTGAAGATACATATTCAAGAAGACCATACATGTTCAAGCCACAAAGAAGCTTCAATCATGATCATGATCAGTCAAGGAAAAAATTCAGAAGGACTACAACACACAGAATATCATTCACTCCCAGGTATGAAAATTTATTTTATGGTCATTTTTTTATTGTACTAACTTTGGACATAAGGTTGCATATTGCAGGGATTATAAAAGAAATGTTCAAGCAATAAGTGCCTATGTGGTCTCATGTACCATTGTGTGTTACAAATGTCATAACTATGGACACATAGACAATGATTGTAGAATCATGATTGATACTTCCATGAAAGAGAATATTGATATCAAATATAAGAAAGTATGGATAATAAAATAGGAAGAACAGGTGAACAAAGCCCAAGTATGAGAGATCACAAGATTGACAATAAAGAGAGATGAAGAAAATTCTACAGAGAAAAAGAAAGATGTGAGATACATAAAGGTTTGGAAAATAAATGAAAGAAAGTCCAAGGACAGGTAAATAAGGAACAGGTTCAAGACATTGTACTTTCAGGCATTGTAGTGAAATGTGAATCCACAAATAGAAATAAAGAAGTTAGAGATCAGAGAGATAATGAATCTACCAATGAAGATGATGATGAATACACATCAGAGCAGGAATTGTTCTGAGCCATCTGACTTAGAGACTCCCAAGTAATATGAATATTAGACAGGGGGAGTCTATGCGATAGTTGTGATAGACCAAAGTAGCTGTGACAGACCAAAGAACCATCCTTCGAGCAGCTTGCAGAGTTTGAGAAGATAGATTCAGAGCAATCAGTTAGGAAAGTACAATTTGATAGATTAATCAAGACTTAATGATATTATAGTGATAAATAAGTCAACATTATGGACAGTTGCACAAGTAGAGTCTTGGGCAGTATGGACATAGATGGATTCGTAAGAACACTTAGCAGATTTGGACAGATATATGATAGTGGATGAGATAATGGATTCATAGATTGGTTCATAGAGTGGTTCAGAGAAAAAGGAACATTATCATAATGGATTATAATTACACAAGAAATGGCTCAAACAATGCTAATGGATTCCTAATTGACATATATTTTTTGGACACATGTAGTGCATACATCAGTTCACATTCACAATCGAGTAATGTTCATAAACAAAAATGAAAAAACTTCCTATGAAATATGGAAAGGAAGCATAGAAAACAGATTCTACATCAAGGTAACTCAATATATGTCAAAGAAACCAAGGAATTTTTATTTCTCAAACTAAGTATATTAGATAATTGCTAAAGAGGTTCGGAATGGAAGATTGCAAACTAGTTACCACTGCTATGAAAACCAGTTGCAAGTTGAGCGAAGATGATGATTCAAAGTCTACAGACTAGAGGAAATATAGGTCAATGATTGGTAGATTACTATATGTGACAACATCTAGACTAGATGTAATGCAAGTAGTTGGACAGGTGGCATGATTTCAAGCAACACCAAGGGAATCACATATATTAGCAGTGAAGAGGATTTTTGGATATCTCAAAGGAACAAAAGTGTTTGGATTATGGTATCCAAAAGGAAAGGATCTATCACTTATTGCCTACACAGATGCATATTGGGAAGGTTGCATTGATGACCAACGAAGCACTAGTGGAGCAATGTTCTACTTTGGTGAGTGTTTAGTATCTTCGATAATCAAGAAACAATCATCAATATCCTTATCTACAACCGATGAAGAGTATATTGCAGAAAAAACATGTTGTACACAGGTTCTATGGATGAAACAAACTTTGACAGATATTCAGGTTGAGTATGATGAGCCCATTCCAATCTATTGTGATAATACAAGCACCAGCAATATCTCAAAAAACCCGGTGATGCACTCCAAAATGAAGCACATTCCAATCAAGTATCACTTTCTATGGGAACATGTTGCAGAGAAGAACATCATAGTTGAATATGTGGGAACAAAAGAACAAGTGACATACATCTTTACAAAACCACTTCCACAGGAAGTCCTTGAGTATCTTCTCCAGAGACTAGGAGTAATTTCTACTAAAAAATGAATGATTTTGAATGATTTTCTTATATGTCTTAGATGTTCATGAGGAAGCACCATAAATAGGACAAAGGGGAAGAGATTTATCAGATGCAAAGGTAAATTCTTAGAGAGAGAGCATAGAGGAATATTTATAAGGGGAGTGATT
>ML827275.1:3447-13911 GCA_009831015.1 Picea engelmannii | reverse complement strand
TGATCGCTAAGATGAAGGCGAAATTCATCCCAAGAGACTACCAGATCACTCTGTTCAGGCGCATGCAGAACCTGAGACAGAAGTTGATGATGGTGAAGGAGTACACCGAGGAATTCTACAGGCTCAACATCAGAGCTGGTCATTGGGAGAGTGATGACGAAAAGGTGGCAAGATACCTGAATGGTCTCAGGTATGATATTTAGGATGAACTGAGCATGGTTACCATCAGAACAGTTGAGGATGCGTACCAGATGGCTCTAAAAGCCGAAGAGAAGCTGAGCCGCAAGCAAGGTCAGCGAGGGCGAGGCAGAAGCCAGCTTAGAAGAAAGACAGTTTCCCAAGAGAAAATTCAAACACCCAAGGAGGATTGGAAGAAGCCTCGGGGAAAAGCTGAAAGAGGTGGAACCTCACAGCAGAGGCAGCAAAATTTTGAGTCGAGGAGGCAGCAAGATGATCAGCAAGGGGGATATGCTGACATGAACACATTTCCTCGTACCCGAGGTCAAGGCAGAGGTCGAGGAGGAGTTATCACGTGTTTTACGTGTGGTAAAGATGGACATAAGGCCGTTGACTGTCCAGACAGGAAAATGGATAGAGGAAAAGCTCACGTCACTGAGGCGCAGAGGCGAGACATTGAGGATGAAAACACTGGAAGTGGGCAGTCACTGACAGTGCACAAGGCTCTCTTGAAACCAGAGAAAGAGGTGGACAACTCAGCACAGAGATGCAGACTGTTCCGGACTACTTGCAAAACCAAAGGCTGGAAATGCAAGGTCATAGTGGACAGCGGAAGCACTGATAATCTCGTTTCGACCGAGATGGTGGAAAAGCTGGAGCTGAAAACAAGCAAGCACCCGAGTCCATACAAAGTGACAGGGCTACAAAAAGGACACCAGGTATGTGTTATGAGACAATGCTTGGTCAATTTTAAAATGGGTGAATATAAGGATGAGATTCTGTGTGATGTCATTCCCATGGATGTCTGTCATGTTTTATTGGGTAGACCATGGCAGTACGACCGACATGTTGTTCATGATGGGAGAATGAACACATACACCTTGGAGAAGGATGGGAGATCACATACATTTCATCCGGTAAAGGATAATGAGGTGAAGCCGGAAGTGAGCAACACCATACTTCTCATGAGTGGGAAAGAGCTTCTCACAGAGTTGGAGAAGGATGAAGATCCACAATTCTTTGTTGTCAGGAAGACGAGGGTTGTTCTGACAAGCACAAGAGTGGACGACTTTCCGGATGAGATTCAACAACTGCTGGGGGAGTTTGCTGATATCATCATGGATGAACTGCCACATTCATTGCCACCGATGAGGAGTGTGAGTCACCATATTGACCTCATACCCCGAGCAATTTTATCGAATAAGGCAGCATACAGATTGACACCTCAGGAGAACGAGGAGGTCAAGAGGCAGGTACAGGATCTGTAGGACAAGGGACTGGTCAGAGAGAGTCTGAGTCCGTGTGCCGTTCCAATGGTACTGAGCCCAAAGAAGGATGGAGGCTGGAGGATGTGTACAGACTCCAGGGTGATAAATAAGATTACCATCAGGTACAGGTTCCCATTGCCGAGAATGGATGACTTGATGGACTGCCTAGTGGGGCAAACTACTTTTCCAAGATAGATCTCAAGAGCGGATATCATCAGATTTGGATGAGAGAGGGAGATGAGTGGAAGACAACATTCAAGACAAATGAGGGTTTGTACGAATGGATGGTCATGCCGTTTGGCTTGACAAATGCGCCAAGCACATTTATGAGGCTGATGAATGAAGTCCTGCAGGAGTTCATTGGCAAATTTGTGGTCGTGTACTTGGACGACATATTGATTTTCAGCAAGACGAGGGATGAACACTTGAGACATTTGGCCATTGTGATGAGAAGGCTACAGCAGGAGAAGCTGCTGATCAATTTGAAGAAGTGTTCCTTCATGCAGACAAAGCTCATTTATTTGGGTTTTGTAATCTCAGCAAACGAATTAAAGATGGATCCTGAGAAGGTTGAAGTAATCAGGAATTGGCCATCGCCGAGAAATGTTTTTGAGGTAAGGAGATTTCATGGTTTAGCTAGCTTCTACATAAAGTTCATTCGGAATTTTAGTGGAATCAGTGCCACGATGATGGATACTGTGAAGAAGCGGCATAAATTTTTTCATTGGACAGCAGAGGCTGAGAGGAGCTTCAATCTGTTGAAGTGAAAGATAACAGAGCAGCCAGTGTTAGTGCTGCCTGATTTTTAGAAGACCTTCCAGGTGAAGTGTGACGCCAGTGGATATGTTGTTGGAGGGGTTTTAAGTCAGGATGACAGACCTGTAGCATACTACAGCGAGAAGCTGGATGATGCCAAACTAAAGTACTCCATGTATTATAAATAATTCTACGCCATTGTCCAGGCATTGAAGAAGTGGAGGCACTATCTGATACCCAAGGAATTTGTGTTGTACAACGATAATCATGCATTGCAGTTCGTGAGTCAGCAGGAGAAGCTGAATCAGAAGCATGCAAAGTGGGTAGAGTACATGCAGAATTTCACATTCGTGATCAAGCACATTTCAGGGACTGCGAACAAGGTGGCTGACGCCTTGAGCAGAAAATGTTTAATGCTACAGGAGTTCAAAGTCAAAACCTTAGGTTTTGAGAATCTGAAGGATATGTATGTAGGGCACGCAGACTTCAGGGAAGCATATGAGGCAACCGAGAACCCAGTTCTCAGGGATAGGAGTCCATGGATTGACTACCTAATCCAAGATGGATTGCTGTTCAAAGGCAATCAATTGTGCATTCCAGATTGCTCTATGAGAGAGAATTTGGTAAAGGAGAAGCACAGCGGGGGCTTAGCAGGTCATTTCGGACATGAAAAAACATTTTCCAAGTTGGGCGAATCATATTACTAGCTGGGCATGCGTGTAGATGTGAAGAGATTTGTTGACCGATGCAGAATTTGTCAACATGCGAAGGGCAGAAAACAGAACACAGGGTTCTATCATCCATTGCCTATACCCGAAAGGCCATGGGAAGCCATTAGTATGGATTTTGTGTTGGGTTTACCAAGAACACAGTGAGGAGTTGATTCCATCTTTGTAGTGGTGGACAGGTTCTCGAAGATGGCACATTTCATTCCGTGTCACAAAACCAGCGATGCAACCCACATCGCAAGTTTATTTTTCAAAGAGATCGTGCGATTGCATGGATTGCCGAGAAGCATAGTCTCGGATCGAGATACCAAGTTCATAGGTCACTTTTGGAGGATGCTATGGAAGAAGTTGTGGACTGACTTGGCATTCAGTTCTGCTTACCATCCGCAGATAGATGGGCAGACCGAAGTGTTCAACAGAAGCCTTGGAGATTTGTTGAGAAGCCTGGTGACGGAGCATCACAACAGTTGGGATCATATCCTACCATAGGTAGAGTTTGCGTACAACGATTCTGTGAATCAGAGTACATGTAAGAGCCCATTTCAGATTTTGTATGGGACGCAGTCGAGAGGAGTATATGAGCTTAGGGAGTCAAAACAGGCTGAAATGAGCAGCGCGAGAGATGAATCGTTCGTTGAGGTGATGCAAGAAATCGAACCAGAAGTATAAGCGCAGGGCCGATCAGAGGAAAAGACAACTTTAGTTTGAATTTGGAGACATGGTTCTAGCGCACCTGAGGAAGGAAAGGTTCCCAAGGGGGACGTATAACAAGCTCAAGATGAAGAAAATTGGACCTTGCAGAGTCCTGAAGAAATTTGGCGAAAATGCATACGAGCTTGAGTTGCCAGAGGGCATTGGGATATCTCCGATTTTCAATATCTCGGACTTATACCCATACAGGACTGATACAGCAGACACTGGAATCGAGGAACCAGTGGTCCAGTGGCAGAAGCAATTGCCAGTTGCACAGAAGCCAGAGATGGAGTGCATACTGAAAAAAAGAATTGGAAAGAAGACCAGGAGAAAGCAATATTTTGAGTACCTGGTGAAATGGAAAAATCACCTAGTGGAGGATGCCAGCTGGGAAACAGAAGCAGTGATTCAGAGGCATGGTCAGACTGTGCAGGAGCTCATGGACAGGAGCCCATGAAATTTTTGAGCTGAGGAGTATGATGCAGGACCATCGTCGACGTCATGACGCGAGCCAACGTGGAGGAAAGAGAAGAACAACTGGACAGCGCTAGCGCATACATTTTTGAATTTCTTTGAAAAGATTGTTGCGCCTTCGTTTGAATGAATGCATTCATATGAAGCGCACTTGTATTGTAATATAGATAAGAAGACATTAAATAGTTTTAATGCTGGTAGATAGGGTTAGCTGTAGATTAGACAGTTTCATTTCTAAGAGGGAAAACGAATATAGGCACCCTCCTTGTGTAATTGATGATTATCATTCTTTCATGCAGAAGAGAAGAGCAGAGCAGAAGAGCTTGTGAAGGAAACCCATGTACAGATTGAATTAATAGAAGAAGGCTCTTGATTCAATTCCATGGCTGTGTTTGAGTTGTGTGTATTGTTAATGTTATGTTGTTGCATACTTGCTTCTCTTTATGCTTATCTTCTATATGCTGCATATGTGATTGCATATCAGGTTCGAAATCTGAGAGAATGAGTGAGAAATGAGTTTCAATTGTTTCTCTGTTTGAGCCAAGCGATTCCTGCATAGAGTGCAGTTGAATTCCTCCGCATAGAGTGCGTTGAGGAGGCTCTACAGTTAAACTCTCATCCTCATCAACCAGAGTCGTGTTGGGTTATTCGAACCGTGATGGCGAGTGCAGGTTGGACGTGAAGTCTCAGTACCAATTCTAAGAAGGGAAAGGCCAGGATTGCTGTGACTGTGGACGCACAGAACTGGGAAATTCTTCAGCACCGTTGAGGGTTGATGAAGGTCGAGGTCGAGCACAAGGGGGCGTGTTCGAGGGAGCTCTGAAGGAGTCAGAGTTGCAGAAGCTCAAGAGGGATAGCGCCTTTGTTTCATGGTGGGAACAGACCCTAATGAAGTTCACAAAGCGTGAAGGTGGAGAAGCGGAGAACTCTTCAAGAGGAAGAGAATCGACGACTTGAAGCTGTCATATAGATCTTCGAAATCCCGCAGACCATCATATCGCGGAGGATTTGCGAGGTAGTTAGCTCGCAGGCGCGCGAAGGAGTCCGGTTGCCATTGAATATCGGCATATCGGGGTTGGCGAGTGCAAACATTTCATGCATGTCAAAATCGCGAGTTGCGATTTCGCGACTTAATCGGGACCGTCGACTGGAGCGCGGACAGGTGGCACGAGATCCTGCGGAGTCGGGATTCGGCACTTCGGTGTTTCCAACGCTGAGAGAAACACGGAGGAATAGCGATGTCCCGAGTTGCGACAGGTCCCACAGAGACTGTGTGGAGTATAACACGTGTCATCGGCCCTTCGGTACTCGGGGCCCCAGAATACAAGGACTCAGTATCGCGAGTGGCGATACCCCGAAATATTGACCGTTGACCATCGGGGATCCGAGTCTCGGCGTTTAGTTGCACGAAGACAGTGTTGCAAGCCTCGCGATATCGCGAGACCCGATCTCCCGATACGCGAAGAGGAGATCGCCGAGAAGTATCCTGTGGGTGACAAAGACTCTCGAGAGGAGTTAGAAGGGTGTTGACTCTTCGGGCCTGTGAAGCGAAGAAGGTCCTGGGGAAGCGACCATCCGCCGAAGGGGGGAGGTTGCGTCAAAGGCACACCATCCCGCCACCCTCATGCATTTAAACATTGTTCGCGATGGCCTAGGAACCATTACGCTCACTATGCCTAGCCTCAACTCATTGTCTTTTTGATGACACAAAGCCATGAATTTGAATTTACTCTACGTGTGCACCTTTTCCTCCTTAAGCTGCCTCGAAACCATGCCTCCTTCTAGATACAATTGCAGAGATTCCCTCCTTTCGTTGAGCTCCCCTAAAACTTGCATTACTTCCAAATACACCTCCATTACCTGTGCTTACTCCGTGTGCCTTCTTTTCCCCTCAGCATCACTAAAATTCCAAGGCAAAGAGGAAAATCAAAGCGTGGCTCAACTTGACAGCCAAGCCAGTCGCAAGTGGTTCCTAGACCACAGCCTGCACCATCCCCTAACTCATCACCCGCTTCATCCTCCTTGCACTCCTCTCCGTCACAGTCACAACAAGGTCCTTGTGACCTCCCAGTCCTCTCCTTGCCCTTTGCTACTTGGATGGAATGGCTTTCCCTTTCTGAAAATTCATTGGGTTTCCACCCGGGGCCCTCTCTTGATTTGGCCTCATCCTCATTACTGCCTCATGTATTCCCACCAAATTCTTTGGTGAGCACACCTGTCCAACAAGAGAACTCTTCCAGTCGACCTCACCTAAAAGCACTACCAAATCTCCTAGGGCCACAACTAGGGCCTCACTACTTCTCTAACTCTGTACCAGACTCACAATTGCATGACAGCCTCGCTATCCTACAAGGTCTGGTTTTTGAGGTGCAACAAGGCTTGGACGACCTTCAGTTTCAACTGGAAGTCATGGACAGAAAGGCCTTAGCGCTCCTGCAAATAATCTCCACTTTGTAGGGGGTTAACCACTATACACCAGGAGCAGGCGAATCCATAACGAAAGGGAATGTAGGAAACTTAGGGGATGGAGGAGAAGAAGCTACTAGGGTTGGCGCTGAAGATGATTTGGGTGTTTCAATGCATGTGGCCATCGACGAGGGAGGTACACCTGTTGAAGAGGAAGTTCTTGGTGACAAAAAAGACACAGGAATAGCCCTGCATGAGGCCATGGAGGAGGGTGGTACATTGGCCAAAGACAAAAAGGAGGGGGGAGACATGGGCCCTTCCATGCACAAGCACATGGAGTGGGGTGGGGAAATTGTCGAAGAGGAAGTCCTTGACCCAAAAACCTTCGCCACCTCCTAGTTCACATGGTCGTGCTTCAGGCCAACCACATGATCAGTACATGTATCCTTATGTCAATTTATCCAAGTGCTTGACTTTCTTTTGCCTCGTGGAGTCTAGGATCATGCTTGATATGTTGTTTATATGTTTAAGTTTTGACATTTCTAAGACTGGTATCTTAAAACAATTGCCTTTACTATTACTAGCTGACTGAACTGGTTTCCCCTTGGGGAAGTTCAGTTACTACAGTCTAAAACTCTTGATGATTTGTAACTCTAGTTTTTTTGAAGGATTTTTATACAAATCTTACTTACCAAAAAAAAAAAATATTGATTCACATGTAATGAATCAACTTCCAATCAATTTTTTTTAAATGTTGAGAAATAAGAGAAATGGGATTTTGTGCCATTGGGTGTGGAAGTGTAAAGAGACCTTTGGAATTGGCTCTATATTTTTGTGAGGGTGGATAAGTGCAAGTTTAATTCATTCTATTAGATGTAATGAGTTCTAGAGGTTTTTAAATCCTTTAGGTTTAGAATTAAGAATGATAAATTGTGGTTGTGAATTTCCTCTATTTGAATTTTAATTATAATTTTCTTGTGAGTATGTGTTTGTCCTATGTGACTTTGAAGTGAATATAAAAAATGGATATCTAACACATTTAATAAAAAGGGAGAGTTTTTAATTTAAAATATTTATTGTAAAAATGGTTTAATTAAAGGATTTTAGCATGCATTTTTTAATTTACATAGTGAAATTAAAGATATCATTTAATATTGTATTTCATGAACACATTTGATATTTCATAAAACTTTAATGTTTAGGATATATATATTCTTTGACTTGGTCACTATTATTTTGAATTAAATAGTTTATTAAGAGAGAAAAAGTGTATTACAAACTAAGTAAAGAAAATGAGTGTCATTGTAGTGGTGAAATACACTAAGTGTCAACACCTCAATTATTGTAGCATATTCAATTCATTTTTTTATTCCATATTGTAGTATTGAGAAGATATCTTCAATTTTTAATTTTGTTGTTAAAGTTGAGTTATTTCAACTAATTAGATATGCTTTGTATAAGACCTGAATGCTCATAAATATGGAGATGATTTACATATTTTCTTAACCAAATAATATATTTTTTCTAAACACTTATCATCGAGTATGTTAATTTGAAAATAACATATTACATATAATTACGACATATTGAAATTACACACACACACACATATATGATTGTATGCATTATTGTAGTTGGTTGTGAATAAAATCAGAATTATCAATTGAAAATCTTTGTAACTTTTGTTAAGTGGGTCAGTAGTTGTTAACTAATTGTTTAATTAAATGATAAAATTTTGAATTTTTTATTTGAAATGACATAAGATTGTAAGCATAACATGATATTGTTTGATTTTAAGGTTAAAAGGAGGAATGAAAGTCAAAACAAAACTTGCATAAACCATGGATCTATATAACTCTTGAAATAAAATGAGTATGTACAAAATGAATATTGTCATTGTTGTTTGTTATATATATATATATATATATATATATATATATATATATATATATATATATAAGATTTCAATCTTTTTTAAAAACTAAAAAACTTGTCATTATATGTAACATATCCATCTTCTACTTCAAAATAGAAAACACAACTACACTTGTGCATAAAGAAGTATAAAAACGATAATGGTGACAAAATACATATATAGAATAAAAAAGAGAATAATGATATATACATGAAAACAAAATAATAAGAATATAAATTATTTTACTTTCACATCTTTAACTTTTATAGATTATCAATTTTATTAATTTCCATGGAAACCTTCATGCAATAAATTAAATACAATAAAAAATGACATGTTTAAGGAAAATATTCTCAGTAGCTATGCATCAAAAACATTTAGAATCCATTAATGATGTAGTAGAAAATTGATTCTACTATGCTTGATAAAATTCTTCAAATTTAAACAAATGACAACTACAATATTAATTTCCACTACTTCAATCTTTTATATATATATATAAACAAATGAAGCAAAAATCAACATAGAACAAGACTAAGTTACATACAATCTTCATCTATGGTAAGTCATGGGTTCATATAAAAATAAGATGTGCAAAAGTATTTAATCACTCTTCAAAGTCATTAGTTAAATTAGTTAAAGATGTATTCTAAAAACATTATTTGGTTATGATATGAATTTTTATTTATTTATTATTAAATTAAATTTAAAATTCAAAATGAAAATTAAATTAATGATTAATTGGATAGAATTTTAATAGTTTAAATGAAAGTTGTTAGTCATGGATTCATATAGAAATAAGATGTGAAAAAGTTCTTAGTCACTCTTCAAAATCATTAGTTAAATATGTATCCTAAAAATATTATTTGATTATGATATGTAAAAATTCTTTTCAATTATTATTAAATTAAATTAAATTTTTTTATATTAAAATTAAATTAATTATTAATTAGATAGAATTTTAATAGTTTAAAAGAAAGTTGTTCTCTTTAATTTAGGTTTAAATTTTACTTGAATAAATTAAGTAAATATATTTAATTGAAAAACTTTAAATCTTGCAAAATTAAAAAATATTCCATAATATATTTAAAAGTTTGATTTTCAAAATATTTAAATAAAATCAAAAGAAATATTTACCCTTTTATAATTCATAAGAGATTGCAAAAAAAACCGAAATTACAACAACATAATGTTAAACACATACATATAAATATAACTAAATTTAAGATTAAAGTATTAATAACAAAGAGAGCAAAATACTTAGTTAGCTATTCTCCAATCCAATTGATATACATAAAACAAAGATTTTACAATATTATTATGAGAATGAACAATATAATAAACATTAAGGAATTCCTTTTCATAAGATATTTTACAAGGTAAGCTAAATTGTACTTAACTAATTTGGTTTAGTTCAAATAGTTGGGAATAGTGTTATCTTTCCCACCTAACTTCAATTCTCAAAATTTTAAAAACTAAAAACTATTAATTTTTTTTAGAGCTTATCATTTTTAAACGAATTTCTTCCATTTGAAATTAATGAACCATTCATACTATACTTCAACATGATACCTTTTCGTTTTCTCAATAAATCATTTTAACATGATTTTCTTGCATTAAAAAATGACATATCAACAATTCCTCAAATAGATTTTTCATGTTTTTCAACAAAAGTCATTTTTTCAATTAGATGGAAAAACTAATCATATGAGAAGATATATTATGAAATAGAAGATATATTATGAAATAGACACTCACAAGTTGAAAATCCAAATAAACTTGAGCATTTCTAAAACTTGTCAAAATTCAAAATTGGTGAAAAGAGTGAAATTGTTGATTTTATGGATTGATTATGTGCAATTGACACATATTTTGGAGATTCTAAAACATTTGATTTTATTTGCAATAATTTTTTTTTTTCAATTTTTTTATATATTTGATTTTTGAAAGTTTTATAATTATTTAGAAGCAAATATATATTTTTTAATTTCAATGAAAACTCTATTTCATATTCACACTAAATATTTTATTAGGATATGAAATGATT
>ML827274.1:105326-118148 GCA_009831015.1 Picea engelmannii | reverse complement strand
AAGTTGTCAACAAGTGTTTGGAAACATATCTGAGGTGCTTTACCTCTGAAAAACAACACCAGTGGGCTCAATGGTTACCCCTCGCCGAATGGTGGTACAACACTACATACCATACAGCCACTCGCATGACTCCTTTTGAAGCAATATATGGACAGATGCCACCTTCAGTTCTCTCATACTTACCGGGTACCTCGAAGGCCCAGGCGGTTGACCAAACACTTACAGTCCGAGAGGATATCCTTTGTACCCTTAAAGAGAACTTGGTCATGGCACAGAATAGAATGAAGCAGCAAGCAGATCAAGGTCGCTCTGAACGTCAATTTGTAGAAGGGGATCAGGTGTTTCTGAGACTACAACCATATAAGCAAACTTCCCTCAAGGCCGAGCATTGTCAAAAGCTAGCACCCAAATTTTATGGCCCTTACACAGTTCTCAAGCGTGTGGGACAAGTTGCATATCAGTTAGCTCTGCCCAGTCAGTCAAAGCTACATCCTGTTTTTCACGTTTCATGCTTAAAGAAGGTGATTGGAACCAGGTGCCAAATTCAAACCAACCTTCCAAAGTTAGCTGAAGAAGGATCCATTTGGCTATAGCCAGAAGCAGTTTTGGACCAGCGTGAGCGTCGCCTGCGTCAGAGAACCATCACGGAAGTGCTAGTACAGTGGAAAGATATGACTCCAGCAGATGCCACTTGGGAACCAGCTACCATTCTGCAGCAGTTTCCACATCTCAAGCCTCTGAGGACAAGGTTGTTTTTAAGGGGGCGGACATGTTAAGGTCCTAACCCGCACATAGGTAGATCAATGTATTCGGATGTAATAAAGGTCAATATTAATAAGGCCTTTCAATAAAATAGAATAAGGCGGATGTAAGAAGACCTAATAGAAGCTTCCGCTTCTAGAAGGATCTTCCTCTATATGTTTCTCTTAATAGACATATTTAGTAGAAATAAGAGTCGAGGGTATGAAAACCCTGGCTGGAAGATTATTGTAACAGAGCGTTGCTCGATTGGAGGATGCCCCCTCGAAGAGGCCTGTGAACATTGCTTTTTGAATCAAAGTGTTATTTCTATTGCTATTCTTATATCATTTGTGTGTTATTATGAAGATTATGCTGGATATTTTACTGTTATTCTGCCATTTCTAGCATTTTATTTATGTTCTACATATTTTATATATCTGGTATCTTGCAACAAGAGTGTTGTTGATCCCAACCTATACTACCACATCGTTGGTGACGAGTCCCTGATTTTGGTCCTATACGTTGATGACCTATTCCTCACCGGTTCAGAAAGTCTTATTGTTGAATGCAAGCGTACATTGACTTCTGAATTCGAGATGAAGGACCTTGGTATGATGCACTACTTCTTTGGACTAGAAGTGTGGCAGAGCACTGATGAGATTTTCCTAAGTCAAGAAAAATATACAGTTGAAATATTGAAGAAATTCGAGATGACAGACTGCAGATCCATGCCTACACCGATGGTGATGAATCTGAAGAAGATGAACGAGGTTTCTTCTGATTCAAACGAGATTGATCCACATCTTTACAGATAGCTGATTGGATCATTGATGTATCTGGTTAAAACCAGACCTGATATATGATATGCAGTGAGTGTACTCAGTCAGTTTACGATTCAGTCGAGACACACACTGGATAGCAGTGAAGCATGTGTTCAGATATCTACGAGGCACAGTTGGTTATGGCCTGAGATATGCCTCTGGTATAGACATGAGATTGTAGGGATATGCCAATGCAGATTGGGCAGGGAGGGCAGTGGACCAGAAGAGCAAATCCGATTGTTGTTTTACTTTGGGATCTGCCATGGTTTCCCGACGCAGCAAGAAACAGACTTATGTGGCTTTGAGTACCGCAAAAGCAGAGTACATTGCATTAAGTGTGGTAGTCTACGAAGCAGTGTGGCTTCGAAAGCTCCTTGCAGGCTTATTTGGTCATGAGAAGGATTCCACCATTATCCATTGCGATAACCAGAGTTGTGTGAAGCTCTCAGAGAATCATGTGTTTCACGATAAATCTAAACACATTGAGATCAAATACCATTACATCGGAGATATGGTGCAAAGGAAAGCAATTCATGTGCAGTACCTTTCTACACACGACCAAGTTGCAGATGTCTTCACCAAACCGCTTGCCAGGACAAAGTTCGAGTACTTCCGTGAGAGACTTGGCCCGGTGGAGAATGCCTCCCTAGTTGAGAGGGAGTGTTGTTGATTGCGGCTTCATGTGACATTCTCCAGGTCGTTCTCCTCTGGACTGAGTTGAGACGATCTATGAGAGAGCCCATGTGATGGGTGTGTCATACTGCTCTGGACTGAGTTGAGATGACGTGTGGTCTCCTGTCGTGCTCCTTTGGACTGAGTTGAGACGACTTGAGATGATCTCAAGTCAGACTCATATGGACTTAGTTGAGTTGACTTGAGATGGATCTCCAGATGGTACTCCTATGGACTTAGTTGAGTTGATCTGTTGAGAGTGACGTCATTGTGGATGAGCACAGGTGGGCGTGTCCCTAGTGGCTGAGCACTAGAGGATGTGTGGACCCCTTGCTATATTGTTTGAGAGTAAGATTTATTGTAACCCTAATTTGTGTTGTAAAGGGTACAAGTCGGCCCCACCATGTAAAAGATAATCAATATTGTGTAAAGATTAATTATATTTCTGAGTTGTACAGGTTAGCCCCATTGTGCCAATAGACACACCTATTGTTGTGTTAGGTCTTGTATATATTAGTGAGTAGATCCCCATTGTGGATCACACACACACACTTCATTGTAACCTTCTCTTAAGCTACTTGTACGGCTGAAGTGCGCACATCTCTTAGGCGCAAGTTTCTAGGTCAAAGGAGCACCCTCTTGTGTGCTCTAGGGTTTATGGTGTGGGGGTTCTTCTCTTGACTCTAAAGCAAAGGATTGTTGGGTTTTCCCTTGATTGAGAAGGGTTTTCCCAAGATAAACTCTAGTGTTCTTGTGCATGGTTATTATTCTTGTGATCTTGGTTACTGCAGCACTTGTGTATGGTATTGTTGCATTGTTTATGGTTCAAGTACATGCTAAATTGAAATAAACCACATGTGCATGAGCTAACCATTAAAATTCAACACTTGTGACCTTGTTTTATTTTAGCCTCCCTCACCTACTTTATAAATAAAGGAAGGAGAGAGCTATTGTATTCATTATCATTGGCATACTCTATTCTTTGTATTGTCTTGGAGAAGTCTTGTAGGGAGCAAGATGCTATGATTCATGAGGAATCCCTCGAAAAATGATGTTAGGGATCATCGGGAAACCTTAGGAGAAGACAAGGGGGGAGAGAGAGAAGTGTCTTGGATGTTCTTGGAAAGATTGCTCTCATGTGACGCTAGGGTTTGTGCCATGCATGTAAACCCTAGAGAAGAACATGAGGGGATTTGTGTATGGATGAGTATGAATGATATGCTTAAAGATAACATCTCTTTTGTAGATGGAACTTAGTTCTATTTGAGCTTAAATGATGGAAATGAGAATTCATGAAAATTTGATTTTGAGTTCTTGTTAACTAACAAGAATGTGTACTTTAGATTCTCTCTGAATGAGAAATTGAACAAGGGTGAGATCCCACTCTTCGTGAATTAGGGTGCTACATTTGTAAGGCAACATGGATGATTGTATTGCATGCGAAATGTAAAGGATAGCTTGTTTTTGGGTATTTGTACTCTAGAGGCATGATTGTATGGGTAGCCAGTGGTCCTGGCAGAAGCTTGTAAGCTTATGAAAAGAAAATAATAATAATAATAAAGTCCCCATGCAATTGGGAATTGTTGAAACTTAGCTTCAAGTTGGAAATGTCCCTTGTAATAACCTAAAACTTATGTGAATAAAGAAGAGGATTCATGATCTCATGGAGTTTATTGTTTTTGTAAGTTGCTTGAAGTCTTTGCATGTGTATTAAGGTCAAGAAATAAGGCATGAAACAACAAGAGTAATTAAGATTGACAGTCAAAAATCATAGATGATTTATAGTTGAAAAGTAGGTTGATTTATAATTTGTTTGTAGCTTAGTCAATTCAATATTGTTATAGAAGGAAGATATCTACTCATATTGTGTGAAGTAACAAGAAGAAGATGTAATAGTTGAGGCTTGGAATGTGATATCTATTATAAGGATTTATATCTTGATATGATATGGTTAACTGTATGCTTCATTTTAGTAGGGTGTGTTGATTTTTATGTCAAACTTGTCTACTATGACATGGCTATGCTTGTTACTTGTTGTAATAACTATTATGTTTTGACTTCGTGGAGAAGTTTGCACTTCAGAAAAATGTGAATTATGGATGTGGCGTGAGGCCAAGGATGTAGCTCTTATGATATTAAAATGATGCATATATGGTTAAGATCTTATTGTGTGATCTGATTTGTATAGCACGAGTCTTTCGTAACTGCATAAAAACTTGAGGCCAATTTTTGTTCCAAGAGGGGAAGTATGTAATGCCTCTCCTTGCCTAACTCTTCTTTGAGAAGGATTTGGAGGTTAATTCGAGGATTGTCTGAAAACTTTAGTGACCATGTCTCTGACTATTCTCTATATATGTGACATGTGGAATGTACTTGATTGACAAGACGTATTTGATATTCCTAATTGTTGAGTTGATTAGCATATACATTATGATAGATATATGCTTGGATCATGAAATGAATACTTATGTTGTGAACAAGTGTGAGTTGTGGTAGGTGGACAAGACCTGCAAGACTCCTCAGTGGAGTTGATTGAATGAAGAGGAAGGTTATGGAAGCCAAGCCAATTTAAATGTTGTGAAAGTTTAACAAAACCAATTGAATTTCATTGGTATTATATTGCTTATATTTCATATCTACATGCATGTGTTGTGATATGATTGCATTGATCATAGTGGTGCAGAACATTGGTCACCTAAGGTGGACACAGGTGGATATGGCTATCTGGGAGAACTCAAGGTTGGGATTCAAACAATAAAAAATCATGAAAGGTAACTGATAATATTAAGCAATCAATTATTATGATGCTTATATGATATTGATCTACATGATATGTGTGAGATTATTGCATGTGTGGGATACATGGCAAAGCCTTGCCAACTTACCAACAAATGGGTGTGGGCCATAACCAGTAAATCCTCAATGGAGGCATGGAGTCTCTATTTGCAAAATATATGGATTACTCCCCAGGAACTAATTATCCAGATGCCAAATTAGGCTAAGGTAAAATTTAAAATACCCCACGAATGAATTAAAGCTTAAATTAATTACCCACTTTTAGGAGGGCTCTTAAATATACTATTATTTTATTTTAAAAGTTGAATTATTTAAGGAAAATAAATAATCAAGAAAAAATGGGAAGGACACATGGCAGGAGAGTGATGGATATTAAGGAAATTATTAATTAAGAAATTGATCGTTTTTGCATGAAGGAGGTGAGGTGGCTAGCCTCATGGGGTCTATAAATAGAAAGAAGAATCCATGGTTTAGATGTGACCTAGAGAGTACAAAAATGCCGCAAAATTTCTACCAACATGAATAACTTAACTGGAATGGTCAATGGGATCTGGAAAGAAGTTGGCATTACTAATCTAGATATTTTCTAGTGGATGGAAAAATCCATGTTGAGTATATTTTGCACCCAAACCCAGTTAAGAGCCCACACGGCTTGGGGGTTTCATGGAAAGAAGTTTTCCCTGAGTATGGTTGGGAGGAAACCAGTTGGCACCATGAGAGTTGGCAATAGCAAGGAAACCGGAACTAGAGCATACTTTCAACTGTCAGAGTTGGAAATTTGGTCAAGTATACTTTATGATTGTTCCTAAAATTTTAGTAGGGATTGTGAAATTTTAGTTGTTGGTAAATTTGTAATTTTAGTTATGAGCTTAGGTTACTTGGAAACTAAGTGGTTGGCTAAATGAAGTGTAATTTATGTATGGATGTGTTTATGTGAAAATTGGAATTATTATTGGTTAGTGTCTATTGTGTTATCTCCGGTGATGTAGCAAAATGGAGAAAGCGAAGAAAAATACTAGTAGAATTGACTATAATAAAAATTGCCAAATGGTGTGGGTAAGTGTATTATTTGAATTGTATCGCATTTTAGCTAAATTTTCTTCTTGTTATATTTGAGATGATGATGGTTATTATGGCTCTGTTGATGTTTGTAGCATTGGACAGGTACTTCTGCACAGATCTAAGTGTCTAGACACGTGGAAGTCATCCAAAGCCTTCTACCTTGGTAATTTACTTTAATTAAAGTAATTATTGAAGTAAAGTGTTTTTATTAATTAGTTGAGTTTTATTTAATGAAATGATAAAGTTATTAACATTAGTGAATTAAATCTTAGCCATTGATCTCAAGTGAGGCGAGATTTAATCTCAGCCGTCAATCACTTTAGAAATTAGGGATAGGTCATAACTTAATATTATAAAAGCAAGGTAGGGTAAAGGAGGAGACACTTTTGGAGAGCAAAGAAGGAAATTTGCTCATGGAGATCTCGAATAGGTGGAGGACTTTCAACTAGAGATCGGTACAGACCAAGGAGAAGAGAGAACAGAGGCAACCGCAAGACGATACAGCAGATTTCAAAGCCACAGGAACAGTATGGAGTTGTACACACTTCATAGTGAGAACATGCACATATGTACGTCGATTGTAGTACAGGGAAGCGCGTATGTACGTGAGTTATAGTGAGGACAGGCACATACAAGTCTGAAAAGTGAAAGTACGAGGTCGTACAACCAAGGAGGAGTTGCTAGGGTTTGCAGGTGTTGTCTATAGTTTTTTGTATTTCTCAGTGGGCCATTTTCTCGGTAAGGGAGCCCTTGTAAGATTTGATATTATTCTAATGATAAGCTTATTTGAAGGGAAAAATATATTTATGTATTGTGTATGAGATTTGGTTTCCAATATTGCTTCCACTATTTATTTCGGTTGATTATTCCAGCAAGTGTATTTCGTTTTGTGAGCTGCTAATTTGATTTACAGCAAGGAAATCACTAGTACACAATATACCTAGGTGTCGAGATTAGAAAATCAACAAGGTATCATAGCTTTCACTCTGAGAGGAAGCCAGATTTCAGATCCACAATAGTTTGCAGCAAATCTACCAAATCTGCAAGAAGATCTTTGCAGATCTATAAACCAACAGTCAGAAATCGAAGGACAGATTTTAGAGAAACGGTCATAAAGAAGCAGAACTTGCTTTTGCAGTCGTACAAAGCTATACATGGGTATCAGTAGAGCAAAGCACGTATACGCGAGCAGTAGAAGGGTGGAGCATGTATACGCACCTTACAATGTAGAAAAGTGCATACATACGCATTGCACAGGTCTGACAGGGCACATACAAGTCCGTACAAGGGCAGTTTCAGCAACAGGTTATTTCCTCGACAGATTATCAAATCTAAGGAATGCCAGCAACAAGTCTGAGAGTTGAAGACATATTGGATGGAGCATCCAACTTCCTATCTTGAAAAGCATGAGTTACTTTTCTTTTGAAGGAATATGATTTTTGGGAGATTGTTGAAAAAGTAGTTCCTCCACCGACAGATCCACTAGCTTTGCCAGTTCACGAGAAGAAGGATATCAAAGCCCAGCATGTAATCTTGGATGCAATCAAAGATAATTTTATTCCTCACTTATATGAGAAGAACACAGCCAAGGATATGCTTGATGCCCTGGTAAGTTTATTCCAGAGCGATAACTTGAATAGGAAGATGATCTTAAGAAATAAACTCAGATTAATGCAGATGTCTAGATATAACAATATTACTAGCTACTTGCTACTTCATGAGGATCACTTAGGTACATGATCAACTTGCAGCTATTGGGGAGAAAGTGGAAGACGCAGAACTTGTAAATGTGGCACCGAATGGTTTCCCAAAGTCTTGGGAACCATTTGTCAAGGGAGTCTACGCTCGGGAAAATTTTCCAGAATGGCAGAGGCTTTGGGACAATTGTATCCAGAAAGAGACTCGAGAGGATTCTAAAGCCGACAAGCAAGAAGATGGAGAGGAGAACCTGGTTCTGGTCATTTAGGCCAAAAAGAGAAAAGGAAAAGGTTCCAAGGGTAACATTGAGGGGGCAACCTCACAACTAGGGAAGAAGGACTTGAGTAAAATCAAGTGCTTTGCATGCCACAAGTATGGTCATTATGCATCATAATGTCCGAAGAAGAAGAAGGGGCAAGGGATAACGTAGACAGCAACATCAGCAGAGACACAACTAGATGAGTTTGCAACAAATTTTGAGAAGGATTTCTCCCTAGTCTCCTATCTCTTTGCCAACACCAACACAAGGAGTGCTTGGTACTTGGACAACGGTGCATCTCATCATATGACAAAAGCATGGAAGTTGTTCAACAATCTAACAGAGGACTCAGGGACCCATGTGGAGCTTAGTGATGATGCCAAGTATGCAATAAAGGGGGAGGGAACTATCTGGTTTCAACTTGAGCCATGTTATCCTCGTTTTGTGGATAACTAAGGAGATTATGTCTCGAGGCCCTCATGTTGCAGATATCGAGTACCGAGAGACTACATGACCAGCAATATCATTTTGCACAAATGGAGACCCATCTCACCACCATAGAGGTCGCAGATTTTCAGATGGCATCCACCACATCAGCTGGCTTCCGGAAGGCAGTGGGCCTTGCTCCATGAGGTACAAGTCAGTATTATGGTGAGCATCATTTCAATATTAAGGCATTTGAGTATGGTTTATCTTAGATTGCTCTAGATTTCATGATATATGCTTGGACATTATGCTTTTTCCCTGCTTCACCTTGGTGGTTGAAATTGTGCCATAGTAAGTGGTCTTCCTTGGGGATGGGTTTGCTACTAGGAACTCCCTTGAAGAGCCATCGTACCGGTCCCAACCATACTTACCACTTTCCATCATTATTCCTCCCATTTCCTTATCTCTTGGGATTTTAAGGTGTATTGACCCAAGAAAGGGTTGTCCCTCATTTTATGGGAAGAAGGGGCTGAAGGCCCAGAGGGATTGATGTTGGGTAAAAGATAAAATCCTATGTATGAACCTTCTAGATGCTTTGCCCATGGATCACCCAAGAAACAAATGAAACGTTTATCTTTGAGAAAAGGGGAACCCACAATAAAATGTGATTAAGAATGCTTAAAAGGTTAGTTGGAGGATAGGAGGTCTCATCACGAGCCGACCTATCATGTTCATGAATATCTAGTGGTATGACATTACCATCATCTGGTCACCAAGCCAGGGTAATGGCTCTCAGTTGCATGGCTGAGAAAAAGGGGGTCTCATCACGAGTCAACCTTCTCATTTCCACTAGGTGTTTGTGGGTGACATTGCCATTATCTAGACACCACGCTAAGGCAATGGCCTTCAACCTTTCCTTAAAAAATATGAAAGAATGGCAAAATAATGGGCTTGGAAAAAGTGCATTGCGAACGAAGGTACCACACACCCTCTACAAAGAAACCCATGAATGAGACACTACGACCTCTTGTATGTCATGAGCCCTATGCTCATTGAGTCTTGACCCTAACCACTTCACCCACTATACATGGATTAGAGAGGGATCTCTTGGAAACTCTCCTTGACCTAGGGCAAGATCTACCCAATGGGACACCTCGTCCACCCTCCCATATTCAAGCTTGACAAGTTGCATAATGTCTTTGATCACTTAATTGTTTGATCTAGTGATCATTGATGCACATGCTTAGGTGACTCATTTAATGATTGGATTCACTTATCATGATGTTATGACTTGAGATTTTTGGAGAGCGTGCTTATTTGTCTTTGCAGGACCTGGTCGGTGGACAGTTTGGAAGAACAAGCCTAGCTTGGGCTTCCATGGGGCTTGAATCCCACACGTGGATGCCAAGGGCCCGCATGTCGAATGAGAAAGATCAAACTTGGAAGGCCTTAAAGATGACTTGGACGACATAACCTAGACCCCACATGCCAAACGTTTTTCCTAGGAGAGGCAAAACGTCACTTCTAGAGGCATGACGTCACCTAGGGGGGTTAGGGTTTGGTGGTGTGGTTGATGCATTGGCACTTGGACGTTTTGAGGAGAATTGGGGTTTGACCATGAAGGAAGTAACTTGGATACTTGACATGTGGCTTTGGCAAGCCTAGCCACCCTCCTCCTACACCAACGACTTGCTCCTTGTGCCAAAACGTCCCCTAAAGGGGTGACGTCCTTCTAAAATTAGGGTTTTCATATGTGCAAAAGTGAATTTTAAATGAATTGTTGAACATTACATTGTTGAGGGGGAAAGATTAGGGTTGTTGACCCTTAGTCTTGTGGTTTACCCTTAATTATGTGGACAAATTATCTTAGTGACATTTTGTATAAATAAAAGATCATAAGATCTCATTTTAACATAACTCTCCCTTTTGTGAGAAGTATTGGTCTGAAATTTTCGCTACCTTTGGCAAATTGTCTCTCTTGTGCTCTTGTTTACGGTTATCTCTTGATGTATGGTTGATAGAAGTGATGTGCTAGCCTTGGAAGGCTTCTCTCTTTCTATTGTGGTGGATTATCTTAGCATTTTCCTTGAATTGGTATGGTCCTTACTTTCATGCTATCATTTGTTTCAAGTCAAGGTTATTGTGCTAGGAGCTAGGTGGGAAGTATAAGGGCATACACCCCCACCATAGTCTCCATTTTATGCTACATGTTATTGGTTAAACAAGACTTTGCTAAGAGAAGTATAAGGGCATACACCCTTTTAGCTTAAACCCTAGCTAGAGAAACTTGCCTTGGGGAGTAAGAGGATTCACACCCCCAAGGAGGTAGCTTCTCTAGCTGCTTCTTTGCATGACCCCATTAACCCAATTATTAAGAGCACTAGTCATTTATTTGTTGCATTGGAGAAACAAAATTATTGCCTTGGAAAACGTGATTTTACAAGTTTTAAGTCTCTTTCTTTGGGGAAGTGTTCCTTGAGCCTTTGGCTCTCTTGCCTCATTGAGGTGTCCCCTTTCAACCACTACAAATTGCTTTTGTAATAGACACTAACATACAGCCATTAAAGCTGCACTAACCCTAGGTAACTAACCCTAACTAGCTCTTAAACTAACCCTAGACTAGGCCTAAATTTCTGTCCTAAACCTCTACTAACCTAGGCGCATCCATTGAGCCAATTACAAGAGATTTGTGTTGGATAATTTTGCTGATATAGGGCTTGGTTTGCTACAGCCATAAGGCTGACAACTTGACTGCAGAAACCCTAATATAAAGTCACTTATAACTTGTGCTTTAACCATCAAAATTTGCTAAAAGTTTGCCTACTTGTTCTATTTGGTTTAAGGCAATTCCTGGGTGGTTTCTTTACGGATTTCAGTGGCTGATTTTACTACTGTTGTAACAATTTTTCTACAGCCATAAGGCTGATAATATCTCTGCAATAAGCTTTTGTTTCAGCCTTGCTATTTGTGCTAAAGTTGTTGCTTAATCATTGGTGAGTTGAGCTAGCTTTCACTAGCATTATCTCTTGTTTATTTATCACATACTTAGCACTTATTTTGCAGTCTTTGTTATTTTTATTGAGCTAATATATATCATTTATTGTTGCTGCAAATTAGGGACAGCAAGCTTAACTTGCTTGTCCAACTAACATATTACACTATATGCTTGGTTTTCCTTGTGTCTCGGGCAGCTATTCACACTTTGCAGGTCACTCAACTCATTTGGCAACCCTTGAACCTTCCCAAGACTTCATTCCAAGACCTTTATATCATTTACATTTGACCTCTAGGGACTTCATATCCATCTTCATCTTTCTTCATCTCATTCCCCCTAGGATCACCGGGATTCCCCCCTTGAGGTGACTACCTCACCTCTAAAGTGACGGGGACACCTGCCTAAGGTGACAGTGGGTAGGTGACCTCTTAGTTGTCACCATTTAGTGGTTGGGTCGGGCTTTGCCCAACCTACAACTTGTGCAATAACAAGCCCTAAGGCTTGAAGTTCATAGGAATTAGATCTGTTAAACCTCAAACAAATGAGGTGAAATTTTTTAATTGCATTTATTGCCCAATTTTCAAAATTTCTACAGAAACCATCCTCTAGATTATGAAAGCTCAACTTTTCAATGCATATTTGGTCAAGAAATGGGCCACCTCATGGAAGCCCATCCAAAAATGTTGTAACAGGACCAAATTCAACAATTGGAGGACAAAAATGAGAGATTTCTCCAAACTTAAATCTAAATGGCTTTCAAGAAATAAGGAAAAAAATTTGCACCTGGGTGGAAAAAAACCTAGAAGAGACGAGAACAGCTCTGTGGAAAATGAAATTAGGAAGAACAAAACCCCGAGGAAGCAAAAGACTAGTCTAGCAAATCAAGAGAATAAAAAAGCAAGCTTTGTTTCCGAAAAGATGGGAACAAGGAATTTGACAGTACCCCCCTCATCGAATTCCAAGCTGCAACAAGATAGAGAACCTTCAGAAGAAAAGGTTTTGTCATTTGACAGAAAATAAGACATCAAAGGTTTTGATGATGAAGATTCCCGTCAAACAGTTAACCCCAGCTTGAGCATGAGAGAGTTCGTCTAGAGGAAAGTTTCAAGCTTGGCTTCACCAGGAAAATAGTCTTGATTTAGGAGCTTGAGCAAGGTTTTCCTAACAAATTGATTAGATTTTCATGGCTGTGTCTCAGACAGTGAAATCCAAAATTGTTCAAAGGAAAACAGATTTAACAGTGAACCACTGAACACTAATTGGGCAACTGACTTGAAACTAAACTCTCCAATCTCAAGATAGGTGACTTGGACATGGTGAGGAGTATACTGCAAGGTTTAAGAACCTGAATG
>ML827274.1:86176-99784 GCA_009831015.1 Picea engelmannii | reverse complement strand
AGAATCCTTTCCTAAGGGCAAAGTGAGAGAAGCCTCTCAACCTTTTGCCCTAACCCATAGTGCTCTCTGTGGGCCTATGGTTACATCTTCTATTGGGGGAGCTAAGTACTTCCTCACCTTCATTGATGATTTTTACCACTTTCTTTGGGTATACACCATCAAATCTAAGGCTGAGGTGTTAGGAAAGTTCCAGGAATTCAAATCTCTTGTGTAAAATCAAAGCAATGTAATCTTCTCAATAGTCTTTCTGGCTGTTAAAAATAGTTTGTGTCAGAACTCTAATTCCAATTTTGGTTCTCCTATGTCCTTTTTGGGTTCCATTTTTTAGCATATGGGAAATTGGAACCCCTCTTTGATGGATTTGTACTCCTTTTTCTCTTGTCAATATGATCTTATTTTACCAGCAAAGAAAAAACAAAACACCAGTAGAGAGGATGAAAAGTCAGTGTCAAGCTATTTAATATCCTACAATGTAATTAAATAGTTATAAAATTTATTTTTCGCAGTGGCCAATCAGCAACAAGGGTAATCAGTTTATATGGTATCTTTACTTATTCTGGAGTTCTTAACCTGTCCCTTCGTATTAAATTCCATAATTTTAAAAGTAATGGGCATTTATTCCAGTCTTTAGGGGATGCTTATTCCAACAGGGCTTCCAAAGAAGTGAAACCACTAGATCTTCCAATGGCACATAAGAATTACATACATGTCCTGTTTGCACCCATTGGCACACAAAAACCAAATTGTACCCTTGATCCTTGACAAATCTCAAGAAGACTTTGAGATTCCACGTAGCAGTTAATGCTTTCCCAAGCCCATCAGATACGAAATTTCAAATGCTAGCTTTTTGTGCCACGACGCAACATCCCAATTTGTCGAGCAAACAAAGGAGCCAAAGACAACACCAAGTTTTAACTAGCCAAGACTGCTGCCAAACCCCAAGGGAGGACCAGAGTGGCTGGTTGAAAAGTTGAAAATGAAGTTCAAAAAGAATAATGGAAAAATCATTGGCAAACAAAGTTCCATTGCCCCTTTTGCATATATCAAAGAGAATACTGTCTTTTATATCAGAAAAAATAAATAAATTAGTCCATGTTCGGTGCAAAGAGGGAAAGATGAACCTCACAACCAGTCTTTTAAGAGAATAACTCAATCTTTATTCTTGCAGATTGACAGTATGTCAGGCAATGAAAGTTATCAAGATTTGCAGGTGTGTGTGCCTGTTTGAGTGTCAATGTGGCAGTTTTCAAAAGTTAGGTTCATTGCATGCAGGTTCAACATACATTATATAATTATATATATTTTATACACATACAAACTGCACATATAGTCAGGGATCTATACAAGCATGCATCCATACCTAAATACATATATAGAAAATATATTGATACAGTGTAAAATTGTTGGGATTTTAGGATTAGTCATTGTGTTAATAATATCACGGCACTATAACTGAGGTTTTAGGATTAGTCATTATGTTGATAATATTTAGTTACATGCTAGTCATAAGTTGATTCTTTTACTTAATTTAAATTAGTCCACCACTATAGGCTGCACCCAATGCAACTGCAAGTTAGGTACTGGATGTGCCCCAGCAGCCTTGCACATAACCTTGAGTATGTCTTCAATGCTCGGACAACAGTCTCAGTGGTCCCTCAGAGCTCTCACATTCATATTCCTCACATGTGCAATTACAACACCAAAATCAAGCTCATTGCAGAGTAGGTGAACGGACTCAATTGTGCAAACAACCGGTTACCTTGTAAAACATTTTGTAGAAATCAATCTAAGCACCCAAAAAAGGCATAAAAGTTCCAACAAGCAAAAAGTGTTGTCATTGTTTATAATGAGGAAGTATAGCGAGATATAACCAATAGTTCAATACTTAGTTGAAATCTAAGAGGTCTATCTGAAATGAAAGCCTCTACCAATTAACTCAAAAGGATTGACATATAGTAGGCATTGCTAGTAGCCTAGTTTGAAAGAAGTCAATATTGGAAGCTTCACACTGAAAAAAAGCATCACACACATCTGGGCAAATGCTTTTGGTTTTCCTTCCATCCATGAGGAAGGCAAAGGTTGGGTCACTTTGTCACTATTTTTCCCTCACTCAAATATACAATTGTATCTTTACTAATTTCACCAATAGTATTTATTTAAATTTTTATTTGTCACAAACAAATCTCCACCGGGTGTCGAAAGGAATTGTATCCCAGATAATACTATTGATAGAGCTAAGCTTGGTCATTGCTTAAGGCCCAAGGGAATACCTCCTGACACCCTTTCTCTCTTTTAGGGGAATTTTAACATGGTAGAAAGCTCAAAGGACAAGCTTTACAGATTTCCTCTTGCATGAACTTCTAAAAGTGTTCTTTGCTTTGATTAGAAGTCTGGGTTTTGAATTGTTTGATCCCAACCAACTCAGAACAGCTAACAACCATAAGCAATTTGTATGGTCAAATGCCAAACACAAGCATGAGAGGGTGTGGGATTAGTGTGCACTGTGAAGATAGATAGATTTGTTTAGGATTTTGCTTGTTATCTTTTATGGGTGTGATATTAGAGATATGTCACATTACATGGTTAGGAGATTGTACCACTTATAGTTAACCTGCAATAGCTCATCCATGGGATTTGAAGTTCTCTACATAAAATCATAGAAAGTATCTATGCATTCATTTAATCATACTAGATCTAGACCTAAATAAGTATAGTCCTTAATAATATAGAGTTTCTGGATTGAAATGCAATCCTTGTGGTCGTCTGTTGGACATTAATAAAATTATCTTATCTTTATCTTATCTATCTTATATTTCAAACTTCGAAACTCTATACATCACAGCATAAATACTCTTACTCATCTCTCACACTTCTATCACAAGCTCGAGTAAATATACATTTCATTACATTATTTACAATCATTCCAAAAATATCAGTTACATAGAATCTAATCCATATTGCACCATTCAATGTCCCATTATCATTCAAAGTTCCAATATCAGTCCAGGTTCTGACAGATGCCAACTCATTCCACAGATACCTGCTTGTGACCCACAGTTGACCTGCAATTGTGGACTGCAAACTAATGCTGACCTCAACTTATGCCTACAGATTTATCTTTTGTGCAATCCAAATTTCACTTCAAACATCATCCGACCCTTATTGAAGTAATTTGTCATGAATCCTTCATTGGGTAAATTGTAGTGTCATCCAACCCTGTTATGGGGAGCAATAACTTAAAATTTTAAGTAACTTTGCAACTTATGGTTGCTTAGAAGATTTCTGTGTACTTGTCCCTTCATTTTCTCCAAAATGGTCCCAAACTACTTCCATCTTACCTTAAGTTTTTCAATTTCCTCCCCATAATCCTTTGAACTTTGAAGCTTTAATGAACCAAACAAGAATGATACTGTCTATTTCTGCCTGCGTCAGTGGTTAGAGCAATTGAATTTCATCACACATGTCTTTTCTCAATTCCTCGGTTGCTGCTACTTTGTTCAACTAACTCTGCCTTCATTCCCTCAATAATTCTATCATTTGACTTTCAGTTCCAACTATAGAGGTCTTCTCATGCCACTCTAACTTTTTCTTTGGCATGTTCTTCATACTTCTGATTCAACAAGGATTCAAAGATGGTAGATTGTTTGTGAATAACTAACCAACCTACCAATCTCAGTCAATGGTGAAGTCTATGCACCCATCTATCCTCCAGATCATTGGACACCCAACATGCATTAAGGACCAGGGATAACAAATGCCTTTGATGAAGCACTGAATACAGTGGTCGAGAGCCATATAGGAGAAGCAATCGACCAAGCTCCACCCCCAATCCCCCTAAAATGACCCAGGTATCCCAATATTCATTTGAAGTAACTCAGACTCCGAAATAAGGCCTCTAGCCCATAAGCGAAAGTCAACAGGGACAAGGAGACCATACTCCTAAGCAAGAGAATGCCACTCCTTGCAAGAGCGAGAGGCAAATCCCACAAATCTCCCCAAAAGAAAATGCCCTTCCTACTCAACCTGCAAACCTAATAGTGAAGAATCCTTGCAATACAAAAACCCTAAACCCTCCTACTCCAAATAGGACGACAAGCTAGATCCCAACCTTCCTTGCTTCCCTCCCAATGCCAACAGACCAAACCTGAAACAACTTTCCAAGCTAACCATATGCTCCTAAAGATGAGTGAGCCCGACACCTAAAATAAATGCGGCAAAGAGATATTATCACATAAACCAAAGGCCCCTCGAACTCTACCTGTATGGAAAGCAAACATCACCCAATGCTGCAACAAAACCTACCAAGGTAATGACCCCTCGACACCACACCACCCACTTGGCCGCAAGAATATTGCCCTGGGTGGCAACATCAATCAAACCAAGGACCACATCATCCTTGGGCATAGTACACACATCCGATGGAACCAATGGAAGACCCCTCTCTCCACCATACTTAAACCACAAGTACTCCCTCAAAATCTATTGAAGCAACTGAAAATCATCCCTATTGGGGAACCAACAAGAGACATAGTAGACATGAGAAGCTTGAAGAATATGGCCAATAACAGTAAGCTTCCCTACAAAGGAGAGATCCTTATGGTGGCACACATGAAGCTTGTTCTAAAGCCTCTTAAGACACCAATTCCACATAGATATTGGTGACAGATCAACCCCAAAAGGAATAACCAGATACCGGACAATGACCTTCGTGCAAATATAAGATCAAGCTGTAAGAATCCAATTTGGTGGTGAATCCAACCCAATTAATCAAAAATTTGTTTTGTGAGCATTGACCACAACACTTGAAGTAGAGCAAAATGTACCAAGCATGCAAGAGCCCCAGTCACCAAATCTCGCTCAACCCTCACAAAAGAGGAGAGAATCATATACAAAGTGGTTATTGACCATCTTTGAACCATCTAGGAGTAGAATACCACAAACCTTCCTCACAATATAGGAAGCCTCCAACAAGTAACCCAAAGCATCTACAATCAACACATACAGATAAGGAGCCAAAGGCCACCGTTGTTTGATGGACCGATGTAAGAAGATCCGTGGGGACAAGCTATTGTTGATAGAAATAAAGGTCGAAGCATTGGTGAAAAGAGTGTTCACCATAGCAACAGAACAAGGTCCAAAACCCAAGCAAGTCAACATCTCCGAAATAAAAGAGCAATCAACCCATCATAAGCCTTGTCAAAGTCATTTTTCAAAATAATGGACTATTGGTTGGTCTTGCCAGCCTACTCCATAGCCTCCCATGTGGAAACCACGATGTCAAGAATGAATCTCCCCTGAACAAAACCAGTTTGTGTTGATGACCCACATCTTGCAAGCAAACAGATCCTCAAAGCCAAAGCCTTAGCCATGATTTTATAAGCAATTGTGAGTAAAGTGATAAGTCGCCAACCCCTAATGGAATCGCTAGTTGCATTCATGATAATACGTTTGACCAACCCCTAATTGAAAAACTCTAAAAGGTTACCTAAAGTGAACACTTCAAAATCCAAACAACAAAAATCATCACCAATGGTGTCTCACATGTCCTTGTAGAGTTCACAAGGAAGACCATCCATACCCAATGACTTGTCATTTTGCAAACCGCATGTAAGTCAAAGTAGCATAAAGATCCTCCCTCAAATAATCGATATCCAACCTATCCCAATCACCACTAGAAATCTTGTGTGGGACAACCCTACAACGAACACATCTAACAGCCACCACCCCATCTATCAAAGCATAAGGAGCAAAAATATTTTGAAAATGCAAACTAAACGTACCTCTAACCTCGGAAGGATCCTTAGCAAGAGAAGTGTCATCCCTACGCAGACCAAGCACCCTATCAGTAGCCACCCTCCCCATGAGGAAATCAAAATAGAACTTGGATCCCTCATCCCCCTCCTAAATCCACTAAAGACATGAACAAACCCGAGCACCCCTAGCAATATAGTCGTTTCCTCTACAAACAACCATCTCCAACTTCGTCTTGAAGAGTCACATTATGAAGATCCTCTTCAAGAAAGATGTGAATCTCCTCAAGCCATTATTGAGTTATCCACAACTCCTTTCTCCGCTTGAAGGCCATCATCTTATCCCAACCTCTCATGAACTTAATAGTGCGACAAACAACAACCTCCCACCAAAGGATCCACCCCTAAGCACCCATTAGCCTAAGCAAGAGGTTCCAAACTCTCTGAACCAGGGACTGAAAATCCTCCAACTCCAAATGAGACACATTCAACTTGAACAAGGGAGGTGGAGACAAATCAACTAATTGACCCAAGGAGATCACAATTTGAATCAATAGATGATCAAAACCTAACACACCCATCAGCACATTCACAAGGCGAAGTCTACCTAAAAAGTTCATATCCTCTCGAGGACCATAAATGGATCCGGTTGAGCCCGAACCTTGTCTCATCCTTGTGTAGAATTGGTCTAGGTAAACCAACTACCATAGTCAAGCCCCTTTTGTTTCAATTGGAGTCAAATATCTTAAGAGTGTCCTTACAATGACACTAAGCCTACTTCTTCAAACCACTAATCACAGAACCTGATCCTTCACAGCAATCACTATCTCATTCCATATTAAAATCCCCTCCAACAATCCACTTCACATCTGAAAGAGAAGTGGCCATCCAATTCCAAAGTCTACCACACTCCAAACTAAGCTTAGGAGCACAAACAATGCAAAATCCTATCACTCGATCCTAGATCAAAAGAGTGACCCATACACACCAATCCTCAAGGTATGAACCAAATGCTACCACAAAATTCTACAAATAGGATGAAGGGGAAAAAACTACCCCTCCACTCCCTTAACAATGCTCTCAGACCCAAAAAGGATCATTCCAACAATAATTAATCTTGTTTTGAAGCTTGAATCTAGTCGGCTTGACCACCTGCAAGAAAACCACATCGGGTCGGATATGCTGCAAAACACCTCAAACAAACTGCTTGCAACTAGGAATCGTCATCCCTCGCACATTCCAAGATAGTAAGGAGAGCTTCGTTCCAAAAGAAGATGAAGACCTGAACTACTATACTTGTTCTCCATCTCAAATCCCCTCAAAGATCGCATCCAACGATTGGGCGAGTAACCCATCGTGTCCTTATAGGACTTCACTTGCGAGTGAGGGCTCATATCACTCACTGACTTGTCCCCACAAGCAAGGAAGGAAACCTCCTTCTACTTGTTAGAATTAACCTACCATCCAGGTTCAACCTCCATACTATTGCACCTGGAATGAACTAAACCACCCTTGGCCACAAGGTCAATAAGTTGGTGTACTCGAGGTTGCCCCACCACCAAAGAAGAAAATCTTTATGGGCAAATATTCATCGTTTAACTAACTTTTCCAAATTTCTCTCAAAGAGATTCACACAGAGATTCACACATTGAAATTGTTTATTTGCCCAAATGTCTTTAATTTCAAATTATCTTAGATGAAAAAATCACCATATTTTTCTATAAAATATATAAAATCCATTAAAATTTAAAAATATTTCAAAAGTTCCACCAAATATTTATAGTTGATATTTAAAAATTATAAAGATTCCCCAAGGTTTCTATATTTACAAAAAGATATAGCTCCTTGAAATGTTCCTTACTAACAGGAAATCGTCCCTGATTTCTGTTGATCATGTCCACAATCCAACAAAGGACAGCATAGGTTGTAGGGCCTGTGGTAGTTGAAATGTCTTGGAAAAATACTAGGAGCCGAACCTCTATTGAAATGTGACCTGATGCAACAGTTGGTGTTTAGCAAGAAGAAAGAAATATCCTCCCAATTGAAGTGTCAGGCTTACCATAAGCTATGTAGATGCAAAAGTTATAACCTGTAGATCCAAGTGGGAAAGGGAACCACGAACAAGGGGTTGCTAAGAAAGATGGAATGCTATATGCTTCGAAGCAGAAGTGTTTGCAGGAGTTGAAGGAGGATGAGGAGTGGACCTGCTGCTTGGGGTGGCACTATTAATTTTCAGCACAAAATAAACAGATTTGCACTTCAAGAATTAATCCTACAGCTGAAACTGAAACGTTAGGAGAACATCTATCAAAACTTCAGATCTGCAATCACGGAAACATAGGATTGATAACTCAAATATGGACACTGCATATCACGAGATTAGATCAATCCAGCACGAAACAGATGGCAGATCTAAGAAATATGAAATCTGGAAATTGAGTACAGAATACTATATCTTGTAGTAATAATCACACATCTCTCTATTAAGTCTGAAAGAAGAAATTATAGCAACTTGTATAAACCACAGGCTGCCCACACGCAAGTTCTCACAACAAAAGCTTCACACCCTAACTCATCTAACTTCTTATCTAACTAATGCACCCTCCTCTGCTTTATATAACAAGAGAAGAAGAGGTTGCAAACAGGCAAAGAAAAACCTCAAGAGTAGTGCACCTCACATGCTCATGCATGCAAAGGCATCTTTTCCAAGTGATGTGCCTTACATGCATTGCCTTTTCCAAGTGATGCACCTTGCATGCATGGAATGAATGCATCGTGCATGAAGTTCAACTCCCACAATAACTACGCCATGCATGTAGTTGAACTCAAAAAGTAACTGCACCATACATGAGGGAATCTTCTCCCAGAATAGTACGCCACATGCAGGAATGGAACTCCTGGAGTAATTGCATCATGCATGAAGGAATCTCTTCTAAACTAGTGCACCACGTGCAAGAGGTAACTGCCATGATGAATGCGCCTTGCATGCCTGGGTAAATGTGTCCTACCAAAAATAAGATGAGGAAGTCTACAAAAACAACTTAACTACATGAGAAACTTTTCCACAGATGTGCCCTCTTTCTAGTGAAGGTCGAGTGTTCTACCAGCAGAAGGAGAACATGCTTGGAGCAACAAGGTAAACTAACATTCCCTCTTTGTGAGAAAAGTGTGCTCCACCAAACCAAGATTCTCCCTCAACATCTCAAACTTCCCCTTAGCTAGGGGCTTTGTCAAAATGTCAACCACCTACAAATATGAAAGAATGTAGTCAACAACAACTCCTCCTTTCTGAACTCTATCTCTCAGGAAATGATACCGAATATCAATGTGCTTGGAGAGATCACAAAATATTGGATTCTCAAAGACCCTGATGCAACTCTTTGTCACAGTGGGCTCCAACATCTAATAGTCAACTCTACTATCAACTTGTGAAGCCATATGGCCTCACAACAAGCAGAAGTGGCTGCCATATACTCTGCTTTTACTGAACTGGAAGGGTTTCTGTCTGCTTTCCACTGAACTAGGAAATCATACATGTGCCCAAGCTAAAACAAAAACCAGAAGTGATATTCCTAGCACTTGCATCTCCAGCCCAATCAAAATCAACAAAACCATGCAATATTAATTCACCATCTCCTGCATACCTCATGCCATAATGAACTGTACCCTTCAAGTATCTAAGCACGTATTCGACAACTTTCCAATGAGACTGTCGAGGTTCAAGTTCAACCATGAACTAGCGCAATGTATTTATTATAAAACATATATCGAGCTTGGTGTTCACAAGATACATCAAAGAACCAATCAACTGCTTATACAAAGAATGATCAACCAAATCTGAATCTAAATCACGAGATAATTTCAGATTTGGAACCATAAGTGTGGCCAATCAAGCATCTGAAATCTCTTCAAAATCTCCACATAATACTTCCCTTGCCCAAGGAAGACTTCACCCGCACCCTGCCAAACCTCTAGACCCAGAAACTAATGCAATAGACCAATGTCCTTCATGTCAAATTTGTTGGCCAGCTTTGCCTTGTACCACATAATGAGTTTTTCAAAACTACATGTAAGAATCAAACCATCTACATACAAGACCAAGACAAGCAAATCAGATTCATTATACAAATAAAAAAGATTAGAATCTGCACAAGTCTTGGAGAAGCACAAATTCAGTAAGTATTCATCAATCCTTGAGTACCATAAACATGGTGCTTGCTTGAGCCCATGAAGGGCCTTCTTCAACCTGCAAACATGGGTTTCACACCCATGCACCTCAAAACCTCTTTGTTGATTTATGTACACTTCCTCTTCAATCCCAGCATTCAGAAAAGCAGTTTTCACATCCATCTGGTATAAAGGCCAACCAAAACATGATGCAATAGACATGATGGTTATGATAGAAGTATACCTTGCAACTAGAGCAAAAGTCTCATCATAGTCGACTCCCTCTTCTAGAAGAATCCTCCAGCTACAAATCTGGCCTTGTACTTCTCTATGCTCCCATCAGCAGTGTGCTTAATCTTGAACAGTGATATGGAATCTATCACAAATTTTCCAATCAATCTTGGAAAAATCTCCCAGACATTATTCGTCAGAATGGAGTTATAAACCTCAATGATTGCATCTTGCCACACTTGCTTAGTCACTGCCTCCTCAACGTTGGAAGGCTTTATATCAATGATAGAAGTCATCAGTGCAACATAAGTGGGAAACATTATGGATAAATGACTCACCCAAAAAGTAGATTTTGGTGCTCCCACTTGTTCTTGTGCTTCCTGTAAGGTCTAGGTAAACCATCTTGACTTCTTGGCTGGACTAGATGGTAATGAGGCATCTATTCCTTCACTATGACCTCGCTGATCTGAATCTGATTTTTCCTCCACTTTCAGATCAGCTTTTGGGACACCAATATTTTCACCTTCCTCAATCCCTATGGAGGGCTCCAAAGATTTTGAGGACCATGCATCCTCATCAAACTTTACATCTTTGCTCACCAATGTCTTCCTTTGTGCAGGAATGTAAATCCAGTGAGCCTTGGAAGTCTCATTGTAACCAGCAAAAATATTCTTAATGCTTGAGGGTTCAAGTTTAGTCCTCTTCTCACAAGGAACATAAGTGTAAACAAGGCAACCAAAACACAGAAATGTGATACTTGAGGCTTATCACCAGTGAAGGCTTCTTTTGGTGCCTTATGCTTCATTGTTGTGTGAGGACATCGGTTCAAAATGTAGACAACGATGTTGCATGCCTCTACCCAAAGATACATGGGAAAATAGATGCAATGGATCATAGCCTTTGATGTCTCAATGATGGATCAATTCTTCCTCTCTAAGACCCCAATTTGTTACAGATCATAGGAAACTATTAGTCCCCTCTTGATCCTTGCATCCCTACAAAAGGCATCAATGTCTTTGGAGGTTTACTCTCCTCCGTTATCAGACCAAAGCATCTTTATTTTTCTCCCTATCTGATTCTCCACAAAGGCTTCAAACTCTGTGAACTTGTTGAAAACTTCAACTTTAATCTTCAAAAAGTAAATCCAAGTCTTGCATGAGGAATAATCAATAAAGGAAACACCATACATACTACTTGTCAATGAAGATACATCAAGCCACATACATCTAAATGTATCGGATCAAGAAACTCTCTTGATCTCTGTCGAATGCTTAGGAAAGCAATCTTCGCATGCCTGTCGAGTGCATGGCCATTGCACACTCCAACCTTATCGATCTTGAAGTCTGGCAATCCTTGCATCATATCCTTCAAGAGAGGAAGTGCCCCAAAGTGCAGGTGACCAAAGCACTTGTGTCATAACTCGAACAACATGTCACTGTCATACACTAGAACATCATGCTTCATCGAATCAGCAAGCACCTTATAAAGGCCTCCTTCTCACACCCCCTTGGCCAAAACTCAACCATGTTCTTGGCTGCAATCTATTATAATAACTTCTTGGCTGCAATCTGTTATAATAACTTCAGATATGTCATGGCTGAAACAAAAAGAAGGTTCTTAGTCAAACCAAGGACATACAAAGCATCATGCAATTAAAAAACATCACCTTAAGGCATTCAAAATGAGACGAAGCCCATTCCATTCATTGGATACGTGGCATCATCCCCAACTCCACTTGTATGCCAACATATTGTTCTTAAAATTTTCAAAATGTCTTCTTGTTGAAGATCATAGGTCTTGAAGCTCCATTGTCCACATAGCACCCTAAACCAAAAATGGTGTTGGTGGAAAGGCATGAAACCATGGAGAAAGTGGTTTCAAGCTTAATTGCTAACTCATCCACTCCAATGAAAGCTTTTGCACTTCCTGTAAACTGCCTTTACTGCCAGTTACCCTTTACTTTCTTCTTCTCGGGACACTGACTAGAATACTGTCCCATCTTGTGACATTTGAAGCATTTCACATGACTCAAATCTTTCTTCCCGTGATTTAACATACGTGACTCTTCCTTACCATTTTGACCCCTCCTATGTCCACCTTTCCTCACCTTCCTGATGAGGGCAAAGTTTTGGACTTTCTCCACTTAGGTTGCAACTACCTCTCACCTTGTTTTCTCTTGGGTGAAATCGCCCCAAAGATTTTCAAACATAGCCATCTTCTCATGAGCACAAATACCCTGCACAAAGGCTTCCCATGGTGCAAAGAACCCATTTGGTGCAATGTGCACTAACTCTTCATCATCAATCTTCATCCCGATTGCAAAGAGCTGATCTCTAAGCTCAATGATATCCATTAGGTAGCTAACTACTGTGTCTGTGTCACTCATGTGTATGCTAGTGAGCTTGTTCTTTAGGAGCATCTTGCAGGAAATGTTGACACTTTGAGACAGAGTAATCAACACTTCATACATTTCTTTAGCCAATTTACCTGCGATATAAGGAATCATATGGTAACAAGAGCTGGCAATACAGTTGATAACAGGGAGAATAGTTCACCATTGTTATTGGAAATGAACAATCGATCCCTCCTGACTCCCTCCTGAAGTGAAACAATCCCACTACTAAAAACACTTTCCTGTCATAAAGCCCGTGAGCTGAAATGAAACAAGATCAGGCATATAACATTGGGGAGAATAGTCCACCAAGTAAAGCATATGCAGAATCAGAGGCTCTGGGTAGCCGATAATAGTCCACAAGATGTAGAGATACTCCCTGCTTCATATCAATTGTTAACCAGTAAAAGATAAGTGAGAATAAGCATTACTAACAAGAGAATAGTCCACAAGTGATTTGAATTGGATCCATGCCAAAAAAAAAATCTCTTTATAAAATTTGTAATAAGTATTTAATTGTTTTGGGAAAATTGAGAAAATGTTCAAAATTCCCTTGGAAGTTGAAATGAACCATTGTGATGGTTGGCCTTCCAAGGCAGCCCATTAAAAACGAAGGTTGTGATGAAGAAGAGCATTGAAGGGAACAGAGAAGAGGAAATGAAGAATGCCAGTGGCAGAGATGAGAGCTCAAGGAAGCAGTCTGCCTGATGATCGGGAGGAGAAGAAGACATTGAGTCTGTCCTATGCTGAGCGAAGATTGTTGTTGAGCCATGGCCATCTGCAAATTTCCTGCCAGTGAGTAACAATACACTAAAGCCTGTGTATAGCACACCCTTTTGTAATCAATTTCCCGCTTAATAAAATCTCCTAAAACCTGGTTTTCCCATTTGGATTTCCAGTGTAAAAAAAAATCTCTATCATCTCATGGTGTTAATGGCTATGTATACTTGATGTAGTTTTGGTTTCAATCTGTTCTTGCATTCTATGTAAAGCACAAGAACTATAATAGAGCTACATTGTAATCCTAGCTCTGTTCACTAGTTTAAATGATTGGTTGAAACTTGAATG
>ML827274.1:70353-85976 GCA_009831015.1 Picea engelmannii | reverse complement strand
TTAGAATGCTCACACCCACAAGCACCAAGAGAACTAGGAAATGAAGGAATAGTCCACAATCACTCACAATTCTACAAGAGTATAAACACAATAGCTAACTGCAATCTCTTTATTAACATATGAAGATAGCTTACAATGCCAAGAAAGAGAACCCATTTGCTTGAAGGCAAGGATTCTATTTAGAGATGTAGCTTGAGGCTCTTAGCCTTCTAGCATCCCAACTCTTTGGCTACTCTAGACTCTTCAACTACCTTGGGCTCTCAACCCTTTACAAGTTTTCACTTTTTCCTCATGTTGATTATTCCACCTTATTGTGGGCATAATATTCAATAATTACAAATTTGCTCACCTAAGGGGAGGCTTATCAATAAACAATGTCTTGACTCTTTGGGCACACACGTTGAGCACAAGTGCCATGACAAGAACAACCACTCCTTGCTCACTTGTGTATCTGAGTTTTCTCATTCATGGTGGGCACTTCTATGATGCTTTGGCTTGGTGCTTGTAGACTATGGCCTTTTTTTAGTGATACATCGTGCTGGAAATTGCACTAATCCTTACAATGCTCTACCCTATGCTTGGGAATTGTGTTGAACTTCATATTTCTCTTTCATTGGCTTCAAGGAGGCTCAAATGGTTTCATTTTCATCATCGACTTTCACTAGATCATTGTTGAGCACAAACTTCATGTTTCAATTCTCTCATCCCCTTCCCACTCTCACATCTCATTCGATTCTAGCATAATGGTATAACGAGGAAGGTTTCACCAAACATGATGGATGTATGCTTCTATCGTTGGCTACTTACTCCCTCTATCACGTTGACATACTCTTATCCTTTTGACTTTGATCATTTTGTACTTGCACTAGGCTAGGAGTTGCATCATCTTCACATTCATTATTTGACTAGAAGCAACATTCATTACCTTCTTCAACTTCTCGTGTTTTAGCATAGGCTTAGTAGGCTAACGGCTTTTCCTTTGCGTTTGGTAAATGCACTAGCATCTCTTCTTACACATATTCTTTCTTTGATCCATTCTCTACACACAAAGCCTTTATAAGGATAACATAAAACTATGAGTTGAAAGATCATAACAATAAGATAAATATAGCTTAATGTCAATGCTACGTGCTTTATTAACAAAAAGGAATCACAAGGTGGAATGAAATTTATGAACAAGATTGAAGTTTAGAAAACCCCATCCCATCCAACAAATCATGCTTTGATTCATGTTTGTGACTTGCTTCCTACACTTACAAATCATTTCTTGGACGAAAGTTGCATGATACAGGGAAAGGTGTACGAGTTTCCAAAACAAAAACACGTTGGGAACGTGACCCCTCAAAAATTTGGAAACGAGGAAACGTGATATTACATCATATATAGTGATAATTTATAAATAGCACAGTATATTGAAACTTTGAAAGAAATCTTTATGAATAAATGAGCAAGAAGATTTAAATGACAAGCAATGTTCCACCATCGCTTATATTGGGATCCTCATCATTAGTATCACCCTCTGTCGCCTCATCTAGCCTTTGGCTCTACCTCGATCCTCCATGGACATCAATCAAAACCATCCAATTTTGAGGAAACTACCTAATCCAAGCCTTAAAATATGGTAAAAAAAGCTTAACATGCCATCAATGATTTTGGCTTGAGTGAAGGGTACGTTTTTGCTAAGGCCATGATAGAGGAGTTCAATAATCAATACTGCCAACATCGGGGTACACAAAAGGTCTTGGTGCTCCTAATCAAATGCCAATCCCATACCCTCATATATGATAGAATCCATTGAAAACACTACAATCTTGCCAACCCTAAAATCCTAAAAACTGTTGAGTCTGTTGAATTTTGAATGGGATATGAAATTCTACTTTCTCCAAATGAAGTCCAATGAGGTTGGAACCACTCTCAACCATCCTAAAACAATTAATGGTAATGTTAAAAATATAAGTAAAAGGGCAAGGAAAGATAAAGGAAATGTCAACTCAACTTTTACTTTAAGAATTTAACATTACCATTACTTCCTAGGCTCCAACGTTTTTTGGTCAAACCCAATCAAAATTTAACCTCTAATTAGGGTTTAATTCCAAATTGGTTGGTCCCAAAAATCAAACCCATTCAAAATTAGCACATCTACTCTTGGAAACGTGCCATATGGATGGTGGTATGGACCAAAAATGTGTTTCCAGGCTCCAGCCATATGAAACACATTTCCCACAAGTGGAACACATTTGTGCAACTCAAAACACATTTCAAGGCCATACCACATGCATTTCCACATTTCCGTATAGAAAAGCACATGGTACGCCCCACCCCCCTACATGTTTCCTGCAACTTAGTCTTGGACAAATTTCATTGTCATTAATCTACCACATTATGTATGTTGGAATGTTGGAAATCCTTTAGCCTCACTGAGATATGGCTTGGGCTACAAGGTGGTTGTAATCTTGTCTTCCTAATGATTTCCTGCTCCACTCTAAGGAAAGTTGGAGCTTTATTAGCAATGGTTGTCCACCACAAGATTTATCCACTCAGTGATTTGCACACAATGGGACTCCTTCAATCTTCAACTCTCAAAGGTGGTGTCTGTAGAGTACAGTGGAACTATAGCCTTAACAATACATGGTTCTTTTGGAGATGAATCCCTTGTGGTTTGATCATCTTTCTATCATAACACAAACCTCTACCCCTTTTATTGCACCCTCTCCTTGCTAGGCTTCTTGAGATACTAGCTTTTGAAGCAAGGCAAAGAGTAGCTCTCTTCCTTGTGTACTTATGTTAACTACATACATCATTGTGAAGGTTGTCAATCCCACCAACCGAACTCAAAGGAGAACCTTAGAATGAGAAGCCAACCACTCTTCCACATTTTGTTGTCCTTAGACATAATTTCAAGGAAGGTCCAGAAAAGATTCTCACAACCATCAATATGTAGCCTCTTCCATTTCCTATATTCACTTTTGCTATTGAGAAACCATGATTTCCTTTTCTTCGAGTTAATAATCCTTTTCCACACAACTAGAACCAATATTTGTAGAATATGTGATACAATCCTTATAAAACTACTAATGAGAGATGCTTTTCAAAAACCCCTTCGTGGATAGCATTCCATCATATGGAATCATGTGCTTGGGGTTTGGATACTACCATCCACGAGTAACATCGTAGAAACCATCACCCAAAACATACAAGAGTGGGTCCTCAACATTAATCTTTAATGCACCTACAAACAATTATATTCATTGAGGATGATGTGGTTTTCTCTTTGCAGGTTCATGGAATCATATCAAGAGATATTGGACTAGCTGCCTATTTGTGATTTCCAAGTATGTTTTGGAAATTGTATCCCAATGAACAAATCTAGCTCCTTGGGGAAGGTAAATGATGGCCATCAAAGGTGAGAATGCCTTGTGGATTCCAAGTATGAAATGTTGTTTCTCTTGTTAGAATAACCCATAAATAAAAGCATTGTTGCTCTGGGGTGGATCGATCTAAATCACTGCCCCAATGGCGTTGTAATAATGGGCAATATTTCCAACTAGTTCTTTAATGGTAGATAGGATGCTCGAAGAACAAAGTGAAATTTAAAGTCGTTCTAGGCATGAAATAGATCTTCAATGGGAAATGAGACTTTGATCCAAGTTACCTGGAAGTGTATGAAACGTTCAACATCACGACCCTATTGAGGAGGAAGGTGTCCAAACACCCATAGGTACCACACACCATCCTAGGAGAAAAATACAATGTTCCATGGGGACATGTCCCCCAGGGTGGGGGTCGCATCCCCCACGTTTCCCACGTCCATGGGATGGGGACGTTTCCCCACATCCCCTTTTTGGGGAGACACGGGGGGACACGACTCCCCAAGGTGGGGGACGAGTATCCCTGAAAGGGGAACCCTTGGGTGTCCCCCCTTGAAAAGGGGGACTTCTGGATGTCCCACCTTGAAAAGGGGGACTATTGGGCGTCCCCTCGAATTTTTTTTGCCTAATAAGGGTTAAAAAACAAAAAATTTAATTTAAAAAAGCTAAAATTAAAAAACAAATATATATATATATATAAAAAAAAAAAGATAAAAGTCAAAATACAATTAATTTATTAAATTTTAAAAGCTAAATAATTAAAACACAATTAAATCTTAAAAAATAAAACTTAAAACACAAGTAAATCTTAAAAATTAAAACTTAAAACACAATTAATAACTTATAAGTTATCATATGCCATCTTATAACTTATATGAGAGTGACTCTGACCTCGAGACAGATAATGACATTCCCTTTGATGATCCTGATGGCTTCATGCAGGAGATTGATGTAGAGGACTAGTCAATGAAATTGACTCCATGATGGTCATTTTAAAATTTATTTTCAATGTTCATTGTTTTTTCAATTTTAACTTTAGAGTCTTGATTCTAGATATTGATGACCTCAGACCTTGACTCGTCACTCTTTACTATTTTAAATTTTTGAGTTTGAGTAATTCCAATTTACTATTTCCGACTTTAGTATCTACTATTTAGTATTTTGCTTAGTACTAATTAATTAGATTCTAGAATGATGAATGATGAATTTAATTTTTAAATCCATGCATCAATATTTATTATTTTACTACTTTTGTTTCAAATTTCATTTATGATTTAATCAATGTATTTTATTACTGAATTTGAATTTGAATTTTGAATCATGTTTAATAGTTTATATCATTTACAAATTTGAATTTTCAATTTACTAATTTAGTAGTATTTAGTATTTTAGTATTTACTGATGAATTTGCATGGGATGAACATTGAATTGTTATTGTTGAGATTTTATCATTATTATTTTTATTTTTTTAATTTTATGTTTAATATTTTTTATATTATATATGTGATGTCCTCCCGTCCCTCATTTCCCTAAAATCCCTAAAATTTGGGAGTACTTCAATACATCCCCCCTGTGCGTCTCCCCGCACCCATGTTCCCTCGTCTCAAAGACTTGGTGGAACATTGGAAAAATATGACTTGCATGCAAGAAAACACACCCTCTAGAGCTTGTGGCCTATAGAATAAGCCCATAAGCATATAAGAAACACTCACCACAGCCAAGAGATGTTAAATTTGCATGTTGAGGGTAAATGAAAAGCTATAAGGTGGAATGGTGATCAATCCAAGCAGCAAGAAGGAATTGTGAAAGATAAAATCACTAACATGGAATCCCAAGCTACCAAATCATTGGGTTTGACGGCCATCTTCTTGTCTAGGTGAGTGATTTTTCTTTTGTAAGGAATTCATTGGGTTTAGGGGGCAACTTGCATGTATAACTAAGTGATTTGCCTCTTTGCTAGGTGAGAGAACTTTATGGGCTTACAAGTGAGCGATTTGTCTTCAGTGAGTGATTCACTAGGTTCTAGGGGTGGCTTCCATCCCAAGGTGAGTGACTTCTCTTTGCTAGGTTTTCCAATTTCCTTCCCCCTCTAGGTGAGTAATTTGACTTTAGTGAGTGGGATTATAAGTAATACAAATCAACATTAAGTGCAAATCTGTTGGAACACTTGGAAAAAATCCGATGGTCAATACCCCCAAGCATCTAGAGTGTTAACTTACTGAGTGAATGACCCATTTTGCAACCCTGAAAAGCGAAGACGTTGAGGAAGGAGCAATGGTCCTCATCAACAAGCTCTAGGAAAAACTATTTTTCCAAGAAATTCAACGAGAAACCCCTTAAAATAAATTCCACTCAATTAAAAAAAGTCTTGTGGGTTTTTGGCTTCATAAACGCATAACTCCCGCTTGTGACCTCGAAACTATATTTAGTTTGAAGCGGGGCATAGAAAACATCACGAGCTTTCCAATTCCTAGTTAGATGGCATATTCTACTATTTCTTTCATACCCCTTTTTAACCACATAACAGAAAACAGCTCATTCATGGGAAATCTTTTCAACAACATTTTCATACTTATGGGGTTTGGAATCAAATTATGTCAGTTCCATTGCGATCACAAATCCCAAAAACCTTACTCTAGCCTCTTTTGGAGTCCCAACACTTCATATGGTCTCATAGCAAATTTATGTGCAACGAGACCCGTAGGCTAAAGTGCGGTCCTCATATACACTGTTGCTTCAATAGTCTCGGCAACTCCGCACCGGCATGTTATGTCAATCATCTACTCTTCGATCTGAACTAGTAACTATGCTTCAGTTCATTGCATAGAATTGGAAAAGCTATGTTCAATACCTACCAAGACACTAACTAACACAGATGGGAATGTCATTCAAAATTTGTTTACAGTGCTTTGAAATTCACACAAGTGATCATAGGTGATGAGTAGCGGCTATATCAATCATGATCAAAGATACAACAAAGTCTCCATTGTCATTATCACGATATTCTCATTGTTACACCTTTACTCACCATCCCTACCATGCTTGTAACCCAAACCCTTGAGGCTAGGTAAAGAAATCATCTATAAGATTTCGATGTGCAATCCTATCAATAACATGCGCTCTATTGTTCTTTCATTGCTATTGCAACATTGCAAGTATCTACCACCATATCCAGACCAAATGAGAGCTCATAATGCTATTGGATTGGTTCTCACAGGGAACACTTGTATTCGTGACAATCTCTCCTTGCATACTAAATCATTCCAATACATGCTCATCTCAGTGAATAATGGACCACCGTCAATTGCCCTAGTGTCCTTTCCTTGGTTGATCTATCTCCTTCATTTGGAAGGCACCATAAGCCGACAAGAGAAATCTACTCCCATGCCTTTTCACTACAGGAATTTTCCCATTTCTAAACTTCTTGATTCTTGTCCTACCTCTTGTTGTTATTGCTACGAATGCACAACTTTCACTATGACAAAAGAGTCAATGTATTGATTAGCTTTAAACATTAGGCTGAGAAATATGATAGGTTGTATTCCATGAAATATGATGATAGATGCAACAATGAGACAATGCATTAATGTATCTTCGCATGAGCAATAATCGTCTAATACTAAGTCATGCCAAGCATGAGTGATAAAGGTATCAGACAATAGGTTATGTGACATAGTCGAGGCACAACTCATGACCATAATGTATGTCTATTTATGTTGTGATTGTTGTGCACTAGAGTATAGATCCCGATATCCTTGCATGCACTAAACTTATCACTGATATAAATCATTCAAACCCTTTCGTAAGACAAGCAAAGGAACACCTTCAATCAAGCTATCATATTTTAACAAGGCATTTTGGGAAAGGCCTTATCAAGCAAGAAGGACTTTGAATTTATTGCATCATCAAGGACATAAGGCAAGCAAAGGATCCTTGATGGCTATCAATGCAAACCTCAATTCCAAGAAAGGATCAAAGTTATTTGGCTATAAACATTCAAGCACAATCCATACAATAAAGTTAGTCCAATAAACCTATTGAAGAAACCGTTATGCATTTGACTTCTAAGCATTATACTTGCACTACTTCATGCATATGATTATCATGTCATTGAGAGAAACCATTCTTGGAGCAAACATGATGAGCAAAGGAAAATGCCACCATCATAAACATAAACTAAAACACTATAGTAAGATCTTTGCAAGTAAGAGGATGTTTGAAAACATTACGTTGATCAACACACAAGTAAACCAAAGGATTCATATATCATTAGAACCAACTCGTCATCCAACTAAACTCTAGGCAAGTTCAAACAATCACTAGGTCATACATATTAGGTGCAACACACCACATTAGTGATCAATAAAAGCATATTAACATGATTTCATAAACTTGGTAGGAAGGTCCTTTAGAGTGAGTATGAATAGCAAACATTCAAGCATATAACACTACCAAGCAAGGACATTCAAACATCTTCCACCCTCATCAACCTTCACATGCAAATAATTAATGCTCAAAGGTAAGAAGAAAACTAATAATTAATGCTCAAAGGTAAGAAGAAAACTAATCAACTACTGCTCAATCAATCCATTAGCTTTTGGGGTTACCCCAAAAGCATTTTCACCTAGCTAAAAGAGCGCTAGGTCTCCAAGTCCCTTGGTGATGCTTGATGGACATATGGATAGCTTAGTTTCAGTGGATGCTTGAACTTGAATATAGTGTTAGCATAGCACACTTACCTAGGAGGTTATTATCCTATCTAGCATGACTACTAACCCATTGGGTCCACACAATGGGGGAGTCGAATGCTTGATTAGGAAAGGTACATACCAAGGAGGATGAGCTCTAGGCACTTTGAGGAGGTCACTTGGCCCTAAGAGCACAAGACCATGTGACATACACCTTGGAGGTTGGATACTTGACTTGAAGACGGGTGAGTTGAGGGCATAATTCATGGGGGTTGGTTGTGGGCTCGAACACATGTTAAGGAGAAGCATTGGGGCAAGTAACTACTTTGGCACACATTGAGGAGTGTTGGGCACAAGAAGACATGTGGCACACAACTAGAGGAGAAGCACCTTGCATGAGGAAACTTGGAGAATGAACCACCATGTATGAGGGAGCATTGGGTTAGTAGTTTGTTTGATAGTGCACCATCTTGGAGGAGGGCGTTGGGCCCAAAGGGGCATCATGCTTGGAGGGTGCATCATCTTGGGGGTTAGATGAATCCTAGTGTGACATTTTCACATCCTTGTTTAGTGGAGCGTTCCATGTGAGGCTGCCTTGTTGACTTAGGTCTAGGGTTACTTTTGTGGACCTGGTCTATGTTTTATGTTCGTATCCCTCACCTACTTCTATATAAAGGGAGGAGAGAGCCTTTGCCATTACTCACTATTGATGTACTCATTGTTCTATCTTTGTAGTTGTCTTGGAGAAGTCTCGTAGGGAGAAAGACCTAATATTTGTGATGCAAACTCTAGAGAAGAGACATGAAGATGAATGTTAGCACTAAGGATGAGCTTGGGTCTTAGCACATGTGTGATGCAAGAGAAGAATGCCTAGGGTTTGTGTGATGTAAACCTTAGAGCAAGAACATGGAGCACTAAATGAGTAGAGGAGTCTTGGAATTTGGTGTGATGCTTAGCTTGAAGAAGACTTGGAGCTTATGTTGATGTACTCTTGCTATTCCATTGCAACATTTTCTAGAGGTCTTGGTGGTTGCATAATGCAAGAGAAGCAGACTCAAGGTTTGTGGTATGCAAAGCCTAGAATGGACAGGAAGCTTGGAAGGCTAGGGCTAAGGTTTAATTTGGAGCTTTTGTACTTGTGTGATGCAAGAAGGCTTGGGGTTTAACTAATGTAAACCATAGAGTAAGACATGAATGCTATAGGAATGAAAAAGACCAAGGGCTTGTGTGATGCAAGCTTCAAGAATCTCCTAGGAAACTTGTGTGATGCAAGTGGAAGATCAAGGGTGGACTTCTTGGCGTTGATGCTAACTTGTTGTTGAGCCTTTGGAGCGGCTAGGAGAAGCTCGGTGCGATGCCTTGCTAGGTCGTGATTAATAGATAGGGTTTGTTGTTGATGGTGGATGCCCTAGCTAGAGTTTGGATGCAATTGGAGTGTCCTAGCTTGTGATAAGCGGATAGGACATGTTCTACCAGCTTGTGATGAGCTAATGGTATGTACTTAAATCTTCATTATGTTGTAATATATATGAAGTGTACCTTTGTTGTCCAAATATTGTGCATTGCAGATCTGAAAATCAGACTCATGTTTCTCATGTTAATGAGTAGTCTCTAGGGCTGTTTGTATATCGATTTATCATGAACAGTTAGCAGATTTGTTAAGTGATTTAACAAGCTAGGAAGGAACTAAAGAAGCAGCTTTAGGGCTGTAATATATCTAATGTTTTTAAGTATTTTCCAGATCTGATTTGTGAAGGGGATTGACCCCTTAGGGATGTGAATCTTCTCCCCTTGAAGTACATTGCTTTGGTGTTTATTTTCTTGCACGCATTTGGTTGGACAGAAGTGAAAGATATGCTGCTGTAATTTATATTTCATATTCAGCCTGTTATCCCCCACTTTAGGGATAACTAAGGAGATTATGTCTCGAGGCCCACGGGTCCTAGACATGGAGTACCGAGAGCCAGATCGACTTGAGCATGGCCCTAGGGGGGCCATCTTTTCTTTTCTTCAGCGCCTCCACCTTGTCAGCAACAGCAACATCCATCACCTCGGCCTGGTCCTGTAGCAAAGATGGGTCTTGCTCCATGAGGTAATGAGTCCGAGTATCATGGTATGTGTCACTCTGATCCTCAAAACCTTTGAATATGTGCATTTAGTTCTTTTTGTTTCTAACGGGTGCTTGGATCTTATACTTATCCACTTGACCATGTCTGGTTGGAATGACAAGATTCCCTAGTAAGCCTATGCCCATAGGTTTTGAGTTGCCACTGGGAGGATTCATGAAAAGTCATCGTCCGCTCCCATCATACTTACCACTTTCCATCTTACTCCCGCTCATCCATCCCATTACACTGATCTGAGCATTGGGTTGGCCAATTATTTCAGGGTTGCACCTTACCTTGTGGGAAGAAGGGGCTAAAGGCCCAGAGGGTAAAAGCAGCTGACAAAAGATAAAAGCCTAAAAATAAAACCTTGAGATGTTTCACCCAGGGATCCTCGAGAATGCAGTAAAAGGCTTTTCAGCAAAAAACAGAGGGACCCATAAAAATAATAAAACAAGACCTAGTTAGAGGATAGGGGTTCTCATCACGAGCCAGCCTATTAGGTCCATGGGCATCTAGTGGTATGACACTACTAGCGGCTGGTTACCACGCCAGGGTAGTGGCTCTTGGTGGCATAGCCAAGAGAAAGGGGGTCTCATCACGAGCCTGCCTTCTCATTTTCGTGAAAGTGCTTGTAGGTAACATTGCCACCTCTAGTCACCACGCCAGGGCAGTGTCCCCTGATTAGCTTCTTGAAGAAAAAGCAATAAAGAATAAAGACAAAAGGCATGAATGGGCTTGGAAACACTTGCATCCAGGACAGGTGCAGCTCACCCTCTACAAAGGCACCCACATGTAAGCCATGCATTTCCCTGCTATCACTGCACCCCTTGTCCAAACATCCCTTATCCACCTCATCCACTAACATGACTTGGATTTGATTTCTCCCGGAAACATCCCACATCCAGTGAACACTAGCCCAATAGGACGCCCTGTCACTTTCTCCAAACTTGTCTTGCAGATTTGTATAATGTCTTTGAGCACCTAACTGAGTAAAAGGGGTTTTATGCACATGTTTAATAAAATTGATGATTAGATGTGATTGGCATTGCTATGATCCCTGTGACTGATGAGCCCATGGAGGGCGTATCTGTTGATGTGCAGGATCATACCCGACGGACAAGTACCATATTGGACAGGTACACATGGGGAGATGATTAGTTCGGACCTCCATGGGGCTGAGAGCCCACCAGATGGATGTTGAGACCCCAGCAGAGGGCATAGACAGGTCAGAGGGTTTGCAGCGGGGAAGAGGAGGACATTCCACCAGAGGTAGTTGAGCAGACCTATACCCAGGGGGGTTGTGCCTTTTCCACCAGGACGTTGGCCTTGGAAGGCCATGACGTCACCCAGGACGTTCATGACATCATCCAGCACTTGTGGAGGTTCTGGGAGGCAGTTGTGGCACATGTGGCACGTGTGGCTTGTTCCGGAGGCCCAAGGAGGCCAACGTTGCCCTAGAAAGGGCTAACGTCACCCTAAAAGGGCATGACGTCCTCATTATTTGCTTGATTAGGGTTTGATTGTGACATTTAATGTAAAAATTGTATTATTATGTATTTTGGCCATGTCGGCCTTTTGGTGACCTAAAATTAAATTAAGGTCATTGCTATTGTATAAATTGAGGGTTTTTACTCTCATTTTCTCATCATCTTTCACTCACACTTGTGTGAGGTCTGAAATTGGTGCCCTCTTTTAGGGTTTTGGCTGAATTACTAGTGAGTACTTGTTGAAGGAGGCTTTTCATGGCTATTTTATGCATTTTCTTGGTGGAAGGTTTACAACTAGGGTTTGGCATTAATGATACTTGGTGAATGTAAGTGAATTTCTGCAATCCTTCTTTGCTTGAATGGTTATGGTATTTTTTACTTGCATTTTAATGAAATTTGTTGGATTAAACCCTAGGAAACAAGCACATGTTGGTGTCCTTGTTTCAAGTCCCTACTAGGTTATGCTAGAAGCCATTTTATTTGTTGAAGACAAATGCTAGGGTCTTGCCATTGCAACACCCTACCATTCACTCTTCAAGCTAGCCGTTTTTACTTTGCCTTTTGAGCTAAAGAAGGAGGAAGACACACTAAAGCCTAGGTTTACTACACCTTAGTGAGTCGTCTTCCCCTAGGTTTAATAGGTTGAAGCCTTGCCTTAGCAACACTTCAACCATCATATCCCTCTTGTCTTTGCCTCTATCATTATCATTCTTTCCCTTCATTTTTTGCACCTAGTTTGATTCCATTTGCCCTAATAACGTATTGATCTAAGACCTTCTGTGTTTGAGTACCTTGATCACAAACATCCAATACTTTGAACTATTATTAACACCTTATAACCCTAGCCTAGACTAACCTCATAACCCTATTGCTGCCATTATCCATTTAATTCATAGTTATACTTTGCAGCATTTTAGCTTCTTTAAGCAAGTTGAACGATTGGCCAATGCATGATAGTCTTTGCTTCTAAATGAATAATGGTATTACGATATTGATGATAAAACGTTCTTGCTCATTGTGAACCTTTCTTTAGCATTTATTGTGAAGTGACGTATTGTGATTGTCGCTATTATACATCATGATTTACTTCGTCAATATTATTAGTCAATTGCTTTATATCAGAAATTCCTTGATTATATGAAGTACTAACTAGCAAGTGATCTTGCATATATATAGTTTTCTTGTTGCTTTGTCTCGGGCAGGTACACTTCTGGTTATCTTTATCTTTATTGGTTGTTTAGCTAGACCTTCTGATCGATGGTGACTTGTGAGGGGGAAACTTTAACTTAACCATAAGCCCTTGCCTTCTCAAAACCCCAGGTCACTGAGGACGTCTCCCCTGGGCCTACCACCCTAAAAAGAAAGAGGTATCCTATCAAGGTGACAGTAGTAGGATAGTCTCAGTTTCGCCAGTTTGCCTTTCTTTCACCTATCCTTTACTTCCAAGTACAAATTGTGCGATAACACAGCCATAAGGCTCGAAGTTCACAAGAAATAGATCCAAGAAACCTCAAGTAAATGAGGCGAAATTTATGAATTTATCTTGAGCACAGATTCTCAAATTTTCCACATGGTATCAATGCTGATTGGACTAAGATTTCCTTCTTGCTGATTTGAAGGCCAAATATTTCAGTTGTTGAACGTGAGAAAGGTTGTTGGGTGGTGAAACCCTAGTGTGCTTGAGATGAGCACTTGCAGCCCTTAAGGGTTTGATGGGTTGAATCCTTAGTTGCTATTGTGATGAAAGTGTGTTTTCACCTATGATAGGTGGAAGATCTACTTCATTGATGGCTAGGGTGTGATACCTAGGGCGACTTGTGATAGGTGGTTGATTTGTTCTAATGGATGCCAATGTTTGGAGTGGATTGATGCCTATGATAAGAATGCTTAACCATTTGATTGTTTTGCTGATTTTTGGAGCCCAAGAGGGGCTGATTCATTATGTGTTAGATTGATGATTATTGGCTGATCTGTTTGGTTGAGTTGTGACTCAAGGGTTTACAGGAATGGCAACCTTGTTCAATTTCAATGATTGTAACAAATTGAAGGGAGCTTCTAGCGTTATCGCTTGGGGATAGTGTTGGTTGAACATCTTGTACATTGTACTTGTTGAGAGAATGATCATAGATGTGATAGCTAGTGTGATGTTAAGCTATTGGTGAATCTTAGTAGGTCATCTTGGGCATTTGTATTATGCAAAGAATGCACTTTGTACCTCATCTTGGAGAGTTGATCTTTTACATTGTATTCTTCATATGTGGTTATACTTTGTACTCTTGTCTTGGAGTGCTAGGGTTTGGAGTCTGGACTTACCCTAGTAGAGCAAAGGAGCGTTTGGCATTGAAGAAGGTTGTGGAAGACTAACTGGAGATAGGTTCAAAATCTATGGTGGTGGAATCAATGATTGATTCCTAGCTTGCAACCGATGGGAGTAGTGATGAGTATTAGCAATAGGGATGTCGGATTCTCTCAAGAAGAGGGAGTTGACCTTGATCTTACTCTTTCTTTGGGATTCTCTCAAAGAGAAGGAGGTGACCTTGTTGAGGTTGTTGCTTCAATTGGCAAAGGTTTTGAGGTGCATGTAAGGGATTCTCATCTTCACGGCTTGATGATAACCCTATATTGGTTTTTGTTACTTTTACCACAAGCTTGGTATTTTAGGATCAACGAGTTAAGATGTATGCAGATTTTTATCTTGTGTTTTCAATAGATTTGAGATTTTGATCCACCTGTCTAGGTCTTGTTTAGAGATGTGATTATCTTTGCAAGATGTTCACTTTAATAACTCTTGATGTGGTGCCAAAAGATTTTGGCATGTGATGTTCACTTTAGAGATGTTGGAGTATCAAACTTCATTAAGAGCAACATTGGGGTGAAGCAAAGTTGTCCTCTTTCTCCTGCATTGTTTGGAATATACATTGATGAGTTAGAGCCTTTTCTTCATGAGCATATCCAACCAAGGGATGGGTGCCTCCTTCACCAAGTATTAATCTCCATTCTCCTCTTTGTCGATGACATAGTCCTCCTGTCCTCCACCCTAGAGGGGCTACAGAGACAACTTGATGCCTTATCCAGTTTTTGCAGTCTTCATCAGTTCATGATCACCATGGAAAAATCAAGGTTATGATCTCCAATGGGTCGAAGAAAATCCTCTCAAAGTATCATTTTATTTCTAGGGTGTGAAGATCGAGATCACCACAACTTGCACATACCTAGGTGTCCAATTCTCAAGGCCTAGATTTGGTTTGAGGAAAGCACTATAGCACTAAAGCATCAATGTTTTCATAACCAATTTTAGGATATTCCATCCAAGATGGACCCCACGGACAACCTTATCAAACCCACGATTCTCTACGGTTCGAAGGTTTGGGGACCTAGCTTATTGGAGTCATACTAGGCCATGACAAAGCGAGTTCAAGTTCTCGTGCTTCGCCATCATTAGATACAAAGGACAATTCCCCATGCCATTATTCAAGCAGAGTTCACGACCCCCCACCTTCAGGATTGAAACCATCTTTGGACTAGTTTCCCTTTTGCAACGAGTTTGATGCTTTGCGGACTCTTCAACCAATAGGAATCACTACCCTTATCTCACTTATTGCTCCTCGAAGACCATAGCCACTACCAGTACCTCTGGTCAGGCTCACTACTAGTTTGCGGAGGCTACCTATCTACTTCAATTGATTGGTATCTCGATAGACCACCTCCCCCATTCAGATACTCTTTTGATGCCCCGGGTCAACTCCTGTTGAACAGGCGGGAGTTGAATAGGATCATTAAAGAGGACATCATCAGACAGTATATCCAAATTACTTGGGTCAACCCACCAGGCGAGTTAAGCCCCAAGGTGGCCTTCTATGCAGATCACTTCATGAAGATGAGAGACCACCTTATTATTTGACCCCCCCTACACACTTCAGCACTGAATGCATGCTCTTAAAATCCCCCTTGGGCAGTGTCCGATTGGTTCTC
>ML827274.1:45911-61778 GCA_009831015.1 Picea engelmannii | reverse complement strand
AAAGGGTGAAACTGTGGAGAAAGGAAGTTGTGTGCTCAACAAGTGTCTTAAAGGCTTGTCTACCCGAACGTTGAGCACTAAGTTGTCTAACCAGCAAGCACACAAATTGTATGGTGAATTTAAAGATCAACTATCTTCATTGGCATTTGGTTGTTGTTTCTAATAACTCTGGCTGAGTCCAGAGATTGTATCAGAGTTGACAAGGTAACAGTGGAGGTTTCATGGCAATGGAGCAAAGCTAAAATTATGGGCCAATAAGAATGGAGGAACCAAAGAATTATGAATCGAGGCTGGAAATTGGGAAGAAGAACAGAACGCATGGGCATTGATCATCTTTGACTTTGTCATGATGATCAAAGTACAAAAGGGGTAATTGTTGCATGGAACTATTAGTGAATGATGGGTGATCAAAATTGACTTTCTCAAAGGAAATAACAAGTTGAGAATCTGTATAAACCAAATCAGATAATGGGCAATTGGATTTATGGATATATGATCATTGACCGTGTCAAAATGATCAATTTATGCCTAGAAATCATAATCAATGCCAAATGATCAGTATTGATCATGTCTAAGACACAGAAATAAAGAATCATTCTCTAGGATATTTGGAGGCACTGTTAGCAATCATTTTTTACCATATCAACGGGGTTACTACCGTGATCTATTTAAGCAAAGAATGAAGACGTCTAAAGGGTTATATCTTGGACTCTCGAGTTCCTTGGCAAGCCACTAAACGAAAAGTGAAATTGATGATTTTGTGGAGACATAAGCGACTTCATCCCTTTCTTATCTTATTTATATTTCAAGGTTGTGTGTTGTTGATGCCATCAAATGTATTGATGAATTAACTAGTCTTTATCTTTCATGTGGATTTCCAGGAGTTTGAAGCCAAAAAGGGCATGGGTTGTAACTCAATAGATTCCTCTTTATTGCACTTTGTAATCATAAAATCAGATTTTTCGTTATCAAAGTGTATTGTTTCCAAGTAGCTTTGTTTATTGACTAAACTGGATGATCTTTTACTTGATCCATTCATTATATCTATGTTGTTTGTGGAGATTCATTCATTGTGCTAGAGTGACTTCACCCAGCGGTTACATGATCTTTGTTTTATTTTATTGAGCAGGATTCATTCATTAATTCCAACATGCCATGTTAAACTTCTCAATTTTCATTTCTAGTCCACTATGTATTCACAATTGACTTTGTAGCCCAATGGAAAGACATGTGTGTCGTTGATCTAAAAAATTTCTTTCAATGTTTTCCTTAAATTCATCATTGGTTGTTCTCTGATCTGTTACACAACCATGACTAATAAAAATTGCAGATTAGAGACAGTAACTAGGGATACCCTTTCAGTTGGAAACACACCAACTCTGAAGCAAGCGAAGTTGCCTTGAGGTGACAACGGGCACAACTTCTAAGTTACCTTGGGTTTACCTCAATTGCACGGGTTTGGAATTAACATTCTTGAAAGGTATATCTAAGCGATAACATGATCCACTCAATGCCACCCTCAATTCATTCCTAGTGGCACCTTTATCACACTCAACACCACCTTTAGTCCAGCTCCCGTCATCATTCGTGGTGCCTTAAGCACACTCAATGCCACCTTCAGTTCATCTTATATGGTACCCTTAGTATACTCGACATCACCCTCCATTTTTCCTAAGTGGCATCTTCAGCTTCAACCAAGTGGCACTCAAGGCCAGTTAGCATGACATGTGGCGCATTCAGTGCTAAAACTCCCATTTCTAGCACCTTTCAAGGTTGTTCACCAATTTGGGGCTAGCTCAATATTAGAAGTTTTTCAGAAAAATTCCTACCCAACTAAACATTAAGGGGGAAATTATTGGAATGTTTATTTTACCAAGTTCTTTCGTATCACATCTTTCCCAAGTCAATCTTAAGGGGATGTTAGAATAAGTTGATTGATATTGATTTGGTCTTAGTGGTGGTTAAAAGGTAACCTTAATGGTCCCTCATGTAATGTGGTGGTTAAATATTTTATTATTATAATGTGGAGCTTTCTAGAAACCCTAGATCCCATCTACCACAATATAAAGGGGTCTAATACTCCATTATCGTACACCACCAACTCAGATATAATGTGAGCAATTATTATCAGAGTGGATGTTTCCTCTACACACTATAGAGCTTTTACCACTATAAATCAATGTTCATAGTTCTCGTGTATTGGATTATCTCTTGGGTTTATTTTGTAAGATGCCACATACCCTATTTTTCTAACATAATGATATCATAAATGGGGATATCATACTTCATTTGTTAGAGATGACATATCAATTTTTTATTAGTTAAGTGTTTCCCAGGTTGCATCCCTCATGCTAACCCCTGAACTTCTCAACAAATAAAAGGAAGCTTGCGGCTACTGATTCTTAGCTCGGTGGCAGCACAAAGGCACACCTTCGTCCCCTACACCACCCGCCCTCCTGGGGCTGGGGTGAAGGAGTGCATTTGTGATAGGTTTTGCCCTTTTTCCTTGCATGTGATAGTAATCTATATGATAAAATCTTAAGTTCTAAACAAATTGCGACCAGAGAGAGGTTGCTAGTAGAGTAGATTTATCTCCTTAACAAATTGCGACCAGAGAGATGTTGCTAGTAGCATAGATTTATCTCCGTAACATGCCTTGGATGAAATATGAAAGCCATGTTTTATTTGAGTTGTCCAATCTGTCATTTTAGCTTGAGTTTGTTGCTTCAAAAATTTCAAATTTAACTAAGAAGCTTCAATAAAATTACTCACTGGCCACCCATACAAGACTATGCTTATTGCTTAACCAACACATCCCGCCACATATTAAATCAACCGCAAATACTGAAAGTTGAGCCTACTCAAGTTTGCTCACGTCACTTTTAAACCCTGTCAACATGTGTTGCAGGTCTTATGCCAAACATCCTTGAATTGATCATTTATATCAGTTACTGCTGTTAGCATAAGTACTACACTATTTTAAAGCAGACAAAACCTTACTCAAATGCAAAAGAATGACCATATACAAATGTTTACGGAAACATTTATGTCTTCGTAAAAATGCCTTTGTTCTCTCTTTAGTCCCTTGTTCAATTTTCGTTCGACAAATAATTTGATTTTGAAGAATGAAACCTATTCCAATTTTAATTTTCTTATAATCTGGTTTGTCTTCCCCACGTTCAATTATTGCCCTTGCCACTTTTGACTTTGACCGTTTCAGTGTTGGAATTTTTTTGGCATTCAATTTCTCTTCTATCACTTCTAAGTTGTCACTTTCAATTTTGGTATCAGAATACTCAATATTGCCCAAATGCACAGAATAGGTTTTCTACTGATCAGAAACTTCTCTATTCCAGTAAACGGTATTGGATTGATACTAACTTCGAAAATAGATCTATCTTTTCAGTTTAAAATTCAAATTTTCTTTTCATTTCATCAAAAAAACTAAAGTTCAAATAATTTACGAAATTATAACAAGAATTCAAACCATTATCCAATTGTGTAATCTCTTCATTTGGCTTTCACGTGTTCATAGTCCACATGCTATAAGCCTCTTATTTTCCCTCTTGCTCTCCAGATTTCAGTCTCAGTTGTTGAAGTCAGAGCAAATCTTACCAAGTTAGTTTTCAGCTGAAAGTCTAAATGTCGGTTCACATAAGTACAATGTTTAAAAATGCAAAATGGCATAAAGCTAGCATTATTAGAGTTCAGCACAAGTGTCCAAAAATATAAGACAAGAGAACAGCAAACTGACAAAGAAAACAAAAGAAAGAAATCCTTAGAGAGATGCAATTGTACAGCCAAACCACGACTGCGAAGCAAAATCTGAGCAAGGAGGAAAAACACAGAGAACTTCAAAAGGAACTCTAACTCATTATGAATATGGTTGACAGCGGTTCCCAAAAGTACATTTAAAATTTCATCCCAGCTAGAGGCTCCTATTGCGTGTAATTTGACATGGTATAGACTGTGTATTTGGCAGACATTCAAAATCACAAATGCAGCCAACTTTGCAAGATAAAATACTAAGGAAGTTGCCCAAAAATAAATGAGCTTTCAAATAAAAATCTGCACGTTTTTGGTGTTCAGCTCCATAGTTGGAATGGATGGATTCATGCAAACACAAGCAATTAGTCACAGAAAAAACAGGGGTATAAACAACGAGTATCAAAGGAACAATCTGAAGGGTAACGGCATTTTGTAGATTAAAACAGCCATGAGCAATCAAACAGGAAATGACAAATGTAGATAGGATTAAAGTTAAAAGAAGAAGAAACCACTCAAACAAAGGCACGGGGAAGTTAAATAAAATAGACAGCACATGCTAGAGTGTTGCTATCGGATATTAAGATTAAGTTTTAACATAAGTTTAGAAAGAGATAGAATCCAATGTACCTCAGGAATGCCTGCTTTTGGACAAAAGAATCTCGAAATGAAATCAAACTCACTATCCGGATCTGCAACCGATGTTACAATGAGACCTCCCCGCCCTTCAAACTCTAACATCTTCTCAAAGTATGGTTTCAATTGTTTCACATCATTGGCACTTGGGACCTCGACCTTCAATGCCATAAAACACTTGACGAAGTCAATTTGCACGGTAAAGGGTGGAGCTTTTGCTAAATTATGATGTAAATTTTGGCCATACTGATTTGTTATGTAATTAAATAGTCCTTTCTAGAAATATGCAACTTTACTTATTCCAGCTTCATTGAAAACAGTGCAATTTATATAGTGTGTAATTAGAGACGCCGAGGGTAAAATCCAATTACCAAGTAATCACCCAAGCTGTTTAGTCCTGCCCAAACTATTTGAACATTTCCTAGTACATCTGACAATTTTTCAACTTCAGCAGACTCGCATTTAGAAGCTGGGACCAATGGAAAGTCAAGTTCAACAACGCCAGTTCCAGATCGCTGTTTACAGTTTTCCACCCCTTTTGGAGGTGGCTCATCATATCCTCCGATTTTTTTTGCCTTTAAAACTCCTGATCTTGTGTGAAAAATAACAATGTCATCCTCGACTATTCCAGATGTAAATAAAATATGGGCAGCAGCTAGTGTAGCATGTCCACATAGATCGACCTACACGAAGAACCAGAAAAAGGCACGACGAAATTGAAAACGAGATTTCCGCCATTTAAGGTTAGGAAAAAAAATTCAAGCAACCAAAAATAGGCATTATGTGTGTTTATTTTTGGTCTAAAGACATCTTCAGGTAAGAAAAAAAAAAATTAACTGTACAGAAAGCTACAGGAAGTCTTGCATTATCCATATAGGTTATAGCCATACCCAACTCTTTTCAGTTTAATGTTTTTTCTTGCTGCAGCTCTAATCAACTTGGCATTTCAACGTTTCCAGGTATTTAGAAAGTAGCAACGACATTTATATGTGACATTGGTGTTAAAAAATCAGAGATATACACTCCCATAATATATTATGGACAGAGGCAATAAACAACAAAAAAGGAACAGACATTCAAACAACAGAATAAACACAGATATCAGGAGGAAAATGAAACAGATTGTATCAAATACACCCTAGAGTAAATTCAAATAATGAAATCTGCCTACAAGGGAGGATCCCTATCTTAACCCCATCCTCCATCTAATACAGTGTGCTACATTCCTTTTTATGCATTTCCTAGACATTCAAACAACAGAATAAACACAGATATCAGGAGGAAAATGAGACATATAGATTCAAATCAATACACCCTGGAGTAGATTCAAGTAATGAAATCTGCCTACAAGGGAGGATCCCTATCTTACCCCATCCTCCATCTAATACAATGTGCTACATTCCTTTTTATGCATTTCCTATGGTTTTATGTTAGGTATGTTGGAGTATAACGCTTCATTACAATGTTCAATGTAATAAAATCATGTGACTTTCAATAAAAATGTTGTTCTGTTAGGAGTTCTAGTAATAAATTGTTATTAAGTCTTAATGTTTGTTTAGTTATAAGGTGGTTATAAGAGTAACTTTCTCATGTTTGTTTCGTTATAAGGGAGTATCTTATCTGGCCACATTCTCCAAATGTTACATTGTGCTATACTATTTTCATGCATTTCTTATGCTTCTGTTTTAGTTATGTGAGTTTTAATAAAAATGTTATTGTGTTAAGAGTTTTTTTTTTCCTGGAAAAAGCAGTTGCTTTGCTATTCAATTTGAATCAAAGACAACTTTTAAATATATATAGGCTCGAAATCATTACAACATACTCATTATGAGTTTTATTCATGTCATTCTGGGAATTGAACCCGGGTGGGGATGATAACAATCATTCCTCACAACCATCCAAGCTAAATCCAATTGACTATTGTATTAAAAGTCTTAGTAATAAATTGTTGTTAAGTCTTAATGTTTGTTTAGTTATAAAATGATTATATGAGTAACTTACTACATGGCATATAAAAGAAAGAGATGTCAATACATTGGATGGCCTCTCCATTAATAAAATATTTTTTTCATATATTTTTTTATCTCTCTTGTTCTTAAAAATGTTGATGGCCAAAATTTAACATAGTGTCAAAGAACGAGAGGATTTAAACTTTAAATATGGTGGAGATTATGTAATTAAGATATCATAGATGTATGTAATTAAACCATCATAGATGTGTTATAATTAGTTTAAAACAAATTTTCAGATTATGCAAGAATAAAGTAAAAGCCCTTATAAACAAGATGCACTATCACAACCATGAAATTACAATCAACAAAAACATGCAATCAATAAAAAGCAGAAATAAACATTTCCAAACAATAAAAATGAGAGTAACAAAATCCTTCAAGGTTACATCAAGAATTAAGAGAGTTTAACAACCTCAAACCTAATCTCTTTTTTTTAAACAAACTTATCATTTTACAAAAATTAATTCAACAGCATTATCCTTGCCACTTCTTGCAAAAAAACCCTAATCATCCATTAAAAAAAATGAAAAAATCTCATATTGAACCCATCGTTTTTCCAATTATTCCAAAAATATTGAACTAGGTGTTTGGAGGGGAACTCCCAATCTTCCAACCATGCTTTTAGCAAATGAAATTCTCCTCTATTTATAGGCTTCCATCTTTGTACACCCTAAGTTAGGCTTCCATCTTTGTACACCCTAAGTTAGGGTTTAGTGACTTTAAGATTTATACGCGAGAAAATGATATTTTAATCCTAAATCCAATATTTGAAACATACCTCAACTTGGGGTGTAAACCATCTGAGGTCAAACTCATTCTTCGGTCCTGCAGGAGCCAAGTTTCTCTTGACAGCTTTGAGAGACTTTCCATTGGCATCCAGCTCCAGCAGCGCTTTCTCCCCCTCTAAACTTACCTTCTTCGAGGAAGCCCATCTCTTCACCAAGAAAGCCGTCTCTGAAAGATTGAATTGTCTTGCAACTAGCTGCATCCACGCCGATTCTTTTTCATACGGAAGATAACACACAGCTGCTGGGTTTCCGCCAAATGGATTCTCAGTGAAGGCACTGATCTGTAAAGTTTGACAAAATCAAGCCAGCAGGTTAGCCAGTATGTCTATAGGCAAAATTTTTGGTGTGGGTAATGATTTATATATTATAAATTGATGCATGTGAATAATTTCACAATACAGGTCAACTTGATACACATAATTATCCTTATAAATAGTATATTTGTTTGGATTGTTATGTGAGAGATTATTCACAACACAGGATTACCATTATTCACAACACATCTACTATCACCTAACATACATTGTTCGCATTGTTTATGAACAATGTATATGTCACAATTGTCATAGTTACCATTATGAACAGTCTATCTCTCACAATTGTTTTATGCATGTGAGATTAATCACACAATTAGAATCAGAAAGAAAGTGTTGATGAAAATAACAAGTTTACCTGCCCATAATCGATTTTTGCAGATAGCTCATCTGCCAAGTCATACTTTTCAATTGCAACGTCCAGATCTTCCTCTGTGATTCTTCGAATTGCCTCTTTCACGACTTCCATGTTGGACTCTTTCGCGTTCAATGGGGGTGCTTCTTCTACGCCTTCCTCCTCCTGCTGCACCTCTTCTTCTTCCTGCTGTTGGACTGGTGAGGCGGCAGCTGATAACTGATCTCCATCCACCCGACGAGATGAAGCGGAGACTCTCAATGGAACCATTCTTCTCCCCTGGTGTTTTATAGCGACAGCGACCGTCAGGGCATGATGGGGCTTCTGAAATAACAGTCTGGAACTTCTTCCATAGTTGTGAGAAGCAATGTAGGAGGAGGGGTTAAGGGGAGACAAACAAATGATGTTCTGCGAGGATGTTTCCGATACATTAAAATTGGTTGATTTTAATAGTCCTCCCAAGATGGCCATCGTCTATGAAAACGTTATTGGCAGATATGAAGTACACACCATCAGAGGAGACAGTTCTGTATAATTGCAAATACACGCAGCATACTGCCCTTGAAATTCTATGAAATGGAGTAAGTTCTATATAATTGCAAATAAGAGCAACTTGCTGCCCTTGAAATCGTAAAAAAATGTGCACTCTCTGAAATTAATCATTTCATTTCAAGTGTAGACCCACCACATCCCCTGCAGAGTCGTCGCCGATTCCTCCCCTCCATTTTTATTTTCCCAAAACTCTCAATGCTGACCGACCTTCTGTAGTTGATGATCAATAACAATCACATGGCTAACAAAACCTTGAATTTTTTGTCTTCCCTAACCTAAACCTTTCGTGCTGGACGGGAACGCCCGTAGTTCGCTCACCAAAATCTTCTTTTTTTAATTTACATTTTCAACGCCCGGATTATATCTATGAGGACAAATGAATTTAACTAATTTTATACACTTTTCGATCCTAGTGAATGAATTGATGACTTTGTCGTTTAAAGAGGAATAACATGTCAATCTAACTGATTTAATATATGTTCCAATTTTAGGGAATGAATTGATTACCTTATGGATTAGAGAGGAATAACAAATCAATTTAATTAATTTTTTTAACTCTCCAATTTTTTAAATAAGTTATTATCTTACATCTTTCAATTTTAGTAAATGAGTCTAGTTCCATGTTAAACTCTTTTATTAAAGATCTAAAGAGATCAAATTTTTTAATGTACATTTTTTTTCATTTTATTTTTTTTATTTTTTTAATTATTGTTGTTTTTTTTTAATTAAGCTTATTTTATTTATTATTTCATTTTTATTATTATTAATTAATCAGAGTTTGTTTTTTTATTAATTAAGTGGATCACATAATGCGTCATCACACTAACACCTTAACATCTCCTATGTCACGACCCCACGCGATGCCTACTCAGATCTTGCGATCATGCACCTCTTGAGGACGTGTGACACCACGAAGGTTCTTACTTGGTTGCTTGGCAACACCAAAAGTACTATGTCCAGACTATGCCTCTTCGCCTAGAGGACACCCATACTTCGTTCTACGCTACGGGGGAGTCATACTCCAACTCCATGCAACTCACTTGTATACTTAGATAGTCTTGTTAACAATTTTAACACTTGGTCATTTAAGCATACATCCATGTGTTGGGTATATGTTATATTCTTTGCATGTGTGGTGAGGGCACGTCAAGTTCAACAACTGCTTCTAACGATCCGGAAAAAAAAAATTGGGCGGTTTTTGCTATTTTTAGCGGTTTTCTAAATTAATCCTGAATTAAGGGATTAGGATTTTGGTATCTACGGAATACCTAAAAACATTGTATATATTGTATGGTGAATGGTGAAATTCGATATAATGAATATAAGAAAGGTTTTCCCCGGTTAAGGGTTCCAGTATAAATCTCTGTGTACTATGTGAATGAGTCATTGATTAATTTATGTTTTGCTTAAGAATCTATATGCATTGCTTTACTTCCAAGGTTTAAAACTTACACCATGAACATGTTAAACCAAGAGAACACTTGCGAAACAAACAGAAGACACACACAGAAATAGTGGGAGCGGCACAAGATGTGTCTAACACCCGGCTAAGTCTTATTATTGCAAGACAGTTATAATATGAGCATTATCGGCTCGGTTTACGACTTTGGCAAAGTTGCACGACTTGCCTCACCTCACCAAGACACTCATATACAAATTCGTCACACCAAGACTCTCTATCGCAACCACTTCTACAACCCCTGCAGTGCACCCCAGACGTGTGCCCTATCGCAAACTTGTTGTCCCTTCTTTGTCGCAGACTTCACCAAGTTAATACAAACTTTAGTTCTGCCTCATAGCATGCCTCACACATACCTGCATTCAAACTTCCCCAAACTCTCCTTGTGTGTCCCACCCTTGGCTACTTATCTTCCATGTCTTTGTAACTCTGCCTCGATCTTGCCTTGCCTCAGAACCTTGCCTCAGTTTCTTGATTTTCTCTCTTTGCCTTCTTACTCATTTTGCCTCCTTGGTTGTGCGCCATTGTGCTCTTGTATGGACTCCAAATGTCACCCTTACCAACTGTCGCACCCTTTGGGTGTGTCACACCTCTTCACAAACCATCGTGTCTAAACTAACTAATGTGCCCCAAGTTCGTGGACCCGATACATCCAAACAAACATGTGATCCCATCAACCACCGCATCTCTTAGACCAGTGCGCTTCATCCTTGGGTGCACACCCCTTGCCTTGTGTGTTTCCTCGTACCGATCAATGTGAATCTACGTGGGTGTGTCGATGGCATAGTCCAACCTCTTCAGCATGCCCATGTTGCCAAGGACAGATGGGTCCACTCCTTGGGCACGCACCCAAGTTGCCCTGTCATTACCCAAACGCAACCCAAGTCTCCATCAATTGTCACAAGGCTAGTAAGGTATGTGCCCAAGGTGGTCCTACCCACGCCCACATGTCTTTGTTTTCCCAACCGATCACATGCCTATTGTGTTCTCTTACCCGACTCATCTCCGAGTCTGCACAAGGAGTGTGCGCACTCGATGGGTGTCGCGGGAGACCTTACATCCTCCCCCACTCTAAGTTGTTGTCGTCCTCGACAACATTCATTGATCTCCACGGTGTGTATGCCCCATCTTCAAATCTTGTCACTTTGCTTTTCTGCAAATCACCAAGAACTTTGTTTCATTTGCATGGGGCATAAACATTGTGCCTCGACTTTACTTGCACCTTTCCAAAATGAAAAACCGCTTATGCATTCATTGGGCTATGGAGTCATCCGGCCTGTGCAACTGGTCTTCGGAAACCTTGTAGCCTGCCTATATCCTGATTTTCTTATTCAAGAAATTAACAACTGAAAATGATCTAGCTGCTCGTATGAAGAGCTTATTCTCCTGCCTACTCCTACTCTAAGCAATTGTACTGCCTTTTATCAAGTGAAATCATGTTTCCAATGAAGCCATATAAGAAACCGATTTACTGATATCATCTTTGATCCGTACCCGAAAAATATAGTAAACCATAGCATGCAAAAATGTAGTTCGAAAAGATGAAAAAACTGACTTTCATTTGACAAGAATGTTTTGACATCTATGTTGTTCATTGACTCCAAATAATCAGCAACGGGATCATAAAAGTCACATAGAAATACCTCATTTTGTTGTTGTTCCAATTGATTGAAATGTTGTTGTTTGCTGCCTTTACTAATCTGAATGTTGAATGTGGACTGCTTAATATTTGTTGGGGAAACATACATGATCAACTGTTGATTTGAACTTGTCTTCTCTCCTTCATCATATCCCTGTGATTTGAATTCATCACTATGATATACTGGCCTATTACAACTGACAATTTTTAAGAGAGAAGAAGAGATATGTTCTTCATTTCCTACATTATTGTCTTGATAATGATCAAATGAAAACTGAGTCTGAAAATATGTATCATGAAAAAAAAATTGATCACCCTTTCCAACAATGATATCTTTAGAGGATGTATCAAAGTTAAAAGGATCTTCATTGGACTCTTGAACAACAAACTCATATCTATCTTCAACCATAGCATTCATACTTTTCTGATCATCTTTTAGTTGATAAGTAGGATTTGATGAAATTTCATTGGACAACAAATCTTTAAAATCCTCTTCATCATCACTATATTTATCAAATACTGGAAAATCAGAATAAAATCCTGAAGGTTTCTGCATTGAAAAATCAACACTCTGATCTTGAAACAGATTTTGAAAAATATCATTGTCTTCCTCATCATCAACAACCTTTACATCAAAATTTGAAACAAAGGGTATAGAAGAAGAAAGATAGTCTTCATGATGTTCCTCATGATTGTCGCAACTTCCCTCCATTTGCACAACTGAAAGTTGGGGATTACCTTCATTGATTTGAATTTCCATCTGACTAAAAGACAGCTGATCCATATGATTTGTAGCTGGAATAATTAGATCTTCAGATGTACAATAATTAGAAAAAGGTGAAGCAGGAGAACTCTCAACCTTATCATGCGATATATATTCTTCACAACAATGCTCAAGAAGAAATTCCTGAGAAAAATACCTTTCATATCGATGATGGAATGTTGTATGAAATTCTTTCAATGAAGGAATACTGGAATGGGGTAAAGATTTATACCAAAGCCTAGCATCTCTTTCCAACGAAAACATAAACAATTTCATGAGGACATCTTCATGATGTACATTTAATTCATCCATGAGCTTGTGGAATTCAAATAAGTGTTGAGCAGGATTGTTGTCCACATATCCTCCAAATTTAGGAAGGACATCTTCCCAAATTTTAATGTCTGGAATAGTGTTTGGAAAACCATAAACATTTGTAAATTCGAGAGGAGAAAACCTCGCAGCAATCCGAGCAGCGAACAAGTTCAATATTTTGAGACCAGTGGAGTCACCAGTGAATCATGTAGAGTCTTTGAACCAAGGAGTCGTCAGGTGAATGATCACACCCAATTGAATGCATATCCCTTGTTCACCATCAAGGAATAGATCTAAACTTTTTGTCGTATCCCATGGAAGATAGCTTCGTTCCTCCGTCCCCGACAACGACGCCAGAAAATGTTGTCACAAGAGTTGACTCTAGGTTGTAATAGAGTCAAGCCTTAGCAAATTTTAAATGAAATAAATTTTGTCGATTGATCAGCCATAGAAGGCTTCTAGAACTAGGTCTGAAATAAGCCTTTCACTCATTTATAGATCAGAAACGAAGAGGCATGACCTCATCTGCTAAATTCATTTCAAAATCATGAGGATGGATAGAAGATAGGGGATGAATAAAATTGAAAGAAAAAGCCAGGTATCTAATTCTGATAAATCTGGTCTTCCTTTCAATAGAAGAAATAACACCAAACTTCAAATATTTGAACACAGGTCTTATCTCACTCATAGAAAGACGGAGGAAAAGCTATGAACAAATAAAACTTGTAAATAAGGAAAAACAATTAAGATGCAGGTCTTGTTCTACTCACAGCAAAACAGAGGAAAAACTGCACTTTAAGGAATGCTTTAAATTAGCTACAACAGAAGTATCACTGAATTGTAACCATTACAAGTTGAATTAATGAATGGAAGGAAGAAAGAGAAGTAATGAAAACTTCAGAAACAATAACACACGAAGACGACAGAATTAGACAGTGACAAGGTGTAGATTCTCTTGGCATTCTGTTCTATATTTGCTGAAAAGGAATGCATTACAAACCCAGCCTCCAAAAGGCCATCGGGTTGTCCCCCCCCCTTTTTCTCCATCAAGAAGATACAATAATATAAGTCTTCTACCCTCTTTTGAATAACTGAAAAACGATTCAAATTACAAAAGAAATCCCTCTAGAAATCAAAAGGTATCTCATGTAGGTATTGAGGTCGAAATCCTCCCTAGGAGGTCGAATTTCCTCCCAAAAGATAACAACAGTTACCATCAATTTCAGAAACTTTCTGCCATAGAAAATGGGCCAAACTGCTGAAAAATGGGGCTGCGGTTATGGTTTTGTATCTCTCAAATCATGATAGTTGTGTATAAACTGAAAGAGGCTTTTGTGCATCTGTTTGTTCTGAGCAAAAACCTCTCTCAGTTCCTTGAGATCTATTTCCATTTGCCCCAGATCTGTATTTTACAAACATGTGTCAAAACAGGAAAATATGGGATCCGAAAATTAGGGCTCAGAGATGGATTCAATTCTCCCAATCTGTGACACCTGTAGGAAAAATGAGAGAGACTATTGATCTCTAATTTGTTAGTCACAAAATTCTCCGACCGTTTCTCAAAGTGATACTCCAGTCGCTCAGAATCATCATTTGAAAATGATGACTCAACACAGTAAAAAAATGCCACATTTATGAAAACAAACCTCATCTTTCGGGGGACTTTTGACTGCCTTCCCAAGCTCCAAATTAAATTATGAAGACACCACTGGAAATATTAGGATTTGTAGATGTTGATCGACTATTCAAACGTGGAAAATGGCCTCTCCAAGGCTTAGAAAAATGGTTTTTTCCCAAGGCAGTTTTTTTGCATATGAAAAATCTGCGATTTCGGCAGATAACAGGCCGAAAACAAGGGTATCTTAGCTGCCGAATGTCCTAGATTTCAGCGGCTAACAGTGCGATTTCAAAGCGTTGTAAGCCACCGAAAGTCTCGAAACCTCAATTTCGGGTTTCGGGTTTCAGGGAAATGGAGCAATGGTCAAAATCTCTATGTTGGCCAAACCCTCGACTGTCGAAACCCCGAAATGGTGACGTGGCATTTATTTAAAACCCTATTATAGCGATTTTATTGTCGTTTATTGCATTCTTTTCGTGCTTCCTCGTGAGCTCTTCCTCCATGTAGCTTGATGTGTGGTTGGCCAGATGGTCGTAAAAGAACATGTGAAAGGCTTAGAAAGCCTTTAACGTTTTTAATTATTACTTTAAAATATGTTCAATTTCTTCTAAACAATCACTTTTTCGAGACTTTCGGTACCGGGACTTTGGGGTTGTCACTAAAAAACATACTTTGTGAATAGCTGGACTCTGAAACCCGAAAATCCCAAAAGACCTTTTGACTCTTTTTTAGAACTAAGGGCATCTCCGTAACCAGAGAAAAATGAAGATTTGGATTTAGAGAAGAAAAATAAGCTTTGTTTCAACAGAGACAGTGAGCCAATGTGTTGTTGTCTAGTTTGAAGGTGAAGGAGGATGGTTGGTTGGGACATCTCCTTCATCTCCAATATGTACCAATGTGATCAATGGAGATTCATTGTACTTTTGTGTTATATACATAATGTAAGGTAGCTAGAGAGGTAGTGGGGGGGGCCCAGAGGGCCCATAGTGATAATAGTGGAGGTCATTCAATGTAAGGTGGACTAGGTCCACTATCTTATTAAATAAGGCCCACTATGGTAGTTAGATATAATAAATGTAAGAGGACTTCTTAGAAGGTTCTACTTCTAGAAGATTCCTCCTCTAGAATGTTCTTAGGTGATGGTAGCACTATATAAAGGGGTTCAAGCAATGTAATGAGACATGATCCATTGTATGGTGTTGCCCTACCCTAAGGGTTTGATAGTAATAAAGAAGATTTTGCATATTGTTCTTGTATATCTATTGTGGTGTTTTTTTATTCAGTATTGGGTTCTTAACAATTGGTATCAGAGCACTTTCCTTGGCCGGAGTTGTGGGCAACTATTTTTTATTTTTGCAGATTTTTTTTTTCGGAGAAGAAAAAAGAGGTCCGCGACATTCCAGACATTTTCAGTATATTTCTGTGCAAAATTTGCAGAAAAGAGTTGTAGATCTGAGTTCCTCTAAAAAAAACACCCAATTTGAAAAAAAAAATCGTCCAAAACAGAGTCCGGAAGGTCAAGATATTGAGGTTTTAAAATCTGCAATTTTTCAGGGTTTTTTCTGCGGACGGCGGCGCGATTTGTTTTTATTTCTGTAGCATTTGGAGGCCGAATTTGCCCAAATAAATTACAGATCTGAGTTCTTCTCACAAT
>ML827274.1:0-45434 GCA_009831015.1 Picea engelmannii | reverse complement strand
CTTTGGTTCTTCAGTCTTCTTCAGCATTACGGTCCACAATTATCCATGGGACCTTGGTATATGGTTGTACATCAAGCGTTGAGGACAACGCTTTCATAAGGGGGATGGAATGTAAGGTAGCTAGAGAGGTAGTGGGGGGGGCCCAGAGGGCCCATAGTGATAATAGTGGAGGCCATTCAATGTAAGGTGGACTAGGTCCACTATATTATTAAATAAGACCCACTATGGTAGTTAGATATAATAAATGTAAGATGACTTCTTAGAAGGTTCTACTTCTAGAAGATTCCTCCTCTAGAATGTTCTTAGGTGATGGTAGCACTATATAAAGGGGTTCAAGCAATGTAATGAGACATGAACAAAATTATTGTATTTGGAGCGGTAGCTCAATAGGAGGATGCCCCCTCGAAGAGACAAGTGAACAGGAGAGGATCCCTTCCATAATCGGATCCATTGTATGGTGTTTCCCTACCCTAAGGGTTTGATAGTAATAAAGAAGATTTTGCATATTGTTCTTGTATATCTATTGTGGTGTTTTTGTATTCAGTATTGGGTTCTTAACACATAAGTAGCAGTACACTTGAATCGATTCTACCTTCGCACTACTCAACAAGTCGTTCTAGCTCAGGGTCATACGACCATTCACTATGCCCAAGTCCACTGGAGGAGGAATCGACCACATCCTTGGTTCTCCTCCATCAAGGTTGTTACATCTCCCTCACGTCCTCTTGGTCCATGGAACATCTCTGCTCCTATTCAACGAACTACTCCAATGTCCTAATCTCTATGACTTCCTCCAATCTTCATTGTGATTCGTCAAACTTCAAACATGAATCTGCCAATCATCCACTATCTTAGTCAGATCTCCAACTATGTCTTCAACATCGGCAAGCCTTTGCTCCATTGACACAAGTCTCTTTTCGTTTTCTACATTAAGTTGTCCAACCATCACCCCACATTTTCCAAGTTCACCCCCACAAGGTTGTTTTCTTTGGCTGTCTACAACAACCATCCATGAGGAGGACATTTGCATACCCTCTTCCTTCCTCCTTATGGCCAGAATCAAATATGGAGTCTGTCTTGATAAAATGGCCAAATTGTTCATGTGAGGAATAGATGTTGCCTTTTCCTTCCTCATGAACTCTTGTACCAACACAACTTTGAAATTGTCCATAGGAACAATGGTGAAACTTATCCTTCTACACTAGTCACCAAGCTTCATTAAGACATCCTTGGCTATACCTATGTTGATTGTCTTGAAGGTTGTCTACATTGGTTCATGTTGCAGTCCGACCCTCCACACCATATCCTCCCTCAAGAAGTTATGAGTCACCCTATTGTCCATAGGAACAAAGCTTTGTCTCATCTTGCTCTTGGCTCTCCATGAATTCACCTTCCATGACAATGTTCAAGACCTGCAAGACCCCAACATATAGGTTGTCCGCCTTCTCCAAAGCATTCAACTTATGTTTCAAGGGACAATTCTTCTTCACATAATGTTCCTTGTCACAAATCAACTTCTTCTCTTTCGTTGCATCTGTTTGCTTGGAAATATCCTCATTTCCCTTAGATGTCTTAGTATTTCCTTTGTCTTTCCTCTTCCCCTTCTCTTGTTGTTGCTTCTAACCTCAGGCATCCTCATTGTTCCTAGGACTTGTCTTGAGTTCACCCATGGAGTCCAATAGTTTGTCTGTTGCGGTGATGGTTATCGCAAGAGTCTACACATTATGGCGTTGCAACTCACTTTGTGCCCATGGTTGCAGACCATTCATGAAGTGGAAAAAATTATCTTCTTTCAATGTTTCTTTGATCTCCAAGATGAGCCCCGTGAACTCCTTGATGTAGGCTTGGATCTTACCAGCGTGCTTAAGAGCCAACAACTGATTTATTGTGATCCATGCTTGGTTTCCTGGATCAAATTGTGCCTTCAAGGCTACCTTCATCTCTACCCAGTTTTCAATATTCTCAACGGTTCTCCCAGCTTCCAAGTCCTCCACCTAGTTCCTCCACCAAAGCTTAGTAGTCCTTGTCAAGAACATCGCAGCAGTGTTCTCCTTAGCTTCATTCGAACTTCCGTTCAACCTACTCCAAGTATCTACTCAATGTCCCAACAGAAGTTGCCAAGCAACCTAGCATTTCTAGTACCATTGTATGGCTCGGGTTCCTTTATCTTGATCCTCATCGATATGATAATAGAGCTTTATCCATTGGCCAAAGCTCGTTTCAACAATGTGATGGTGTCATCTTGGTCCTTCAACTTTTGTGTGACCGAGGCAAGTGCATCCTTGGTTTCCTTGAGTCTATCCTGAATGTTGTCGGTCAAGGTGTGGGTAATCAAGTTTGTGATTGCCTAGCACTCATATATGACTTCATTAAACCCATGCTTCATCTTTCCTATCTCAGTCTCCATCTGTTCAACCTTCTCACCATGTTGATACATTGCATCTGTCATATGCTCAACAATCCTCTCCAAGATAACAAGTTGATCTTTCATTATGCATGTCTTAGGCTCCTTCTCAGTGTCACTACCATTTGCATGCGACCCAGCCATGGATGACCCTCCAAATATATTCATTCTACTTCCAAAGGGTTCATCCAAGGCACCCAAGAATTCTCCCCAAGACGTCTTCAAAACTATGTGATCAACTCTGCGATGAGTTCTGCAACGAACTTTGTGATCACTTTTGTGATCAGGTCTGCGACAAGTTCTGCTTTTTTCCACCTTACCCGAGTGATTGGTTCACCCTAAGAACTCTATGTCTGGTCTGTTCAAGAGATGTGCACAAGACTGTTCACAAGTCACAACTTCATTTGCAACTTGGCACTTCAATTCCATCACAAACCAAATCAACCAAGTTTGTACTCAAATTGTCTCTACAAAAGGTCAGTTTGCCTCACCAAACCATTCACCAAGTATGCTCCCAAACTGTCTTAGTGTTGCACCCTATCACCACTGCCACCACCATAGTAGTAGCATGTGCTTCAAGCTCTCATACCGACTATCGTGACCCCACAAGACACCTACCCTTGTGATCGTGCACCTCCTGAGGACCTGCAACATCGTGACGGTTCTTACTTGGCTTATTGGAAACACCAAAAGTACTTCGTATGGACTACACATCTTCACCTAAGGCATATCCATAATCCATTCTAGGCTACGGGGGAGTCATACTCCAACTCTATGCAACTCACTTGTATACTTAGATAGTCTTGTTAACAACTCTAACACTTAGTCATTTAATCATACATCCATGAACATGCAAAACCAAGATAACACTTGCAAAACAAACAAGAGACATACACAAAAATAACGTGGGTGGCACAAGACATGCCTAACACCTGACTCCGACTAAGTCTTATTATTGGGAAATAGTTACAATATGAGCACTACCGGCTCGGTTTACAACTTTGGCAGAGTTGCGTGACTTGCCTCACCTCACCAAGACACTCATACACATATTTGTCACACCAAGACTCTCTATCGCAACCACTTTCACAACCCATGTGGTGCACCCAAAATGTGCACCCTACCACAGACTTGTTGTCCCTTCTTTGTCACATACTTCACCAAGTTAACACAGACTTTGGTTATGCCTCATAGCATGCCTCACATAGACTTGCGTTCAGACTTCCCCAAACTCTCCTTGTGTGTCCCACCCTTGGCTACTTGTCTTCCATGTCTTCACAACTCTTCCTCAAGCCTGCATTGCCTCAGAACCTTGCCTCGGTCGCTTGACTTTCTCTCTATGCCTTCTTAATCATTCTACCTCCTTGGTTGTGCACCCATGTGCTCTTATATGGACTCCAAACATCACCCTCATGAACCGTTGTGTCCTTTGGGTGTGTCACACCTCTTTGCGAACCATCGCGTCCAAACGAACTGAGGCACCCCTTCGCAAACCCGATGCATCCAAAGAAACTCGTGGGCCCATCAATCATCACATCCTTGAACCGGCACGCTCCATCCTTGGGTGCACACCCTTTCCTTGTACTTTTTTTTGTGTTGATCAACGTGACTCTCCCCAGGTGTGTCGATGGGGTCATCCAACCTCTCCAACGCACCCATGTTGCCAAGGGTGGGTGGGTTCACTCCTTAGCCACACACCCAAGTCACCTCGTCATTGCCCAAATGCAACCCAAGTCTCCATCAATCATCACAAGTCAAGTAAGGTGTGTGCCCCCTTGGTGTCACATGTCACCATAGTGTACCCAAGGTGCTCCTGCCCACGCCCACATGTCTTTGTTTGTCCAACCAATTGCATGCCCCTTGTGTTCTCTTTCTCGACTCGTCTCCAAGTCTTCCCAAGGAGTGTGCACGCTCGGTGGGTGCCACGGGAGATCTTACATCCCCCATACTGGGTTGTAGAGTACCTTGCTACTCTCAGTGCAACGAGTTGATAATTTTGTGACTTAAAGAGGAATATTTTTTAAGAATTTGAAAGACAAATATTTAAGATGAGATTTTCCTTTTTACCATTTTGTTATCTAATCGTTATTAGAAAAAATTGGTTTTTCACATCCCTCATTCGAGAACATGTTTTCTCTTCATGAGGCTCTTGCTTTAACATATACCCCTCAATTTGTTAAGCCCTAAATAGTGGCAAATTACCCCTTAATTGGGGCATATTACATTAGTAATGTTATTTTATTTATGTCGGCTTGGGTCTATTAGTTGTAAGTGTACCTCATAGTCTCCTATATATACTAAGGAGACCTTTTCATTCAGAATCATCTTGTATTTGGAAATTTATGTGGTGTATAAGGAGGTTTCCCCTTGAAGAGGCTTATTATCTGAAATTCTCTCTTTTTCATGGCATTGAGTACTTATTCTGACGTGTTTCTGTGTTATCTTGATATTTGGTTATTAACATTTGGTATCAAAGCTCAAGGTCTTAGGGTTTCACTGCTACATCTGAGAAACCTTAGAATTTTATCTATAACTTGTTTCTACGATGTTTAAGAAGGAACCCCTTGGAGGATATTTAGTAGATGGATCAAGGTACCTTAGGTTCAAATTTCAGCTCCTAAGGCCTTATACTTTCAGAGATATTGACTGTGTAAGATATGATTCTAGAATCATCCTAAATTTAGTCATCGCGAAATTTTCTCTATGAATTTTTTTTGTAACGTTTTAGACCCTGAAATCTAGAGGGTATTCATAGAAATTATCAGGGTAGCTATGATAAAATTTTTAGCTTCTGGGTCATCCTACTTTTTTAGATACACCCTGTGCAAGATAGGGTATCTGACTAGTCATATTAACTAGTCTCAAACAGGTCTTCTGGGTAAAACAATGATATCTTCTTCAGTGAGTATCCAAATTAAATGAGACCACTTTCATTAGACAATGGATAGTCTGTAGTATTTCAGGGACAAGTTTCAGAGTCAAATATCATATATTGTGATCTTAGCACGCTTTACAAATACGATCTCCTAGAAGGGAAAAATCAACGAGTTGTGGGGAAGTTACCATAACTCCACTTGGCACGTCCAATTTTGATCAGACCTGTGGCAATGCAGAGAAGAAATATCAGAGAACTACAAAAAATAAATTTGTGTACCCAGAAGGGCCAAAATTTTGGAGATACAGCAGAAGAAAGATTGTCTAGCAGAACCACCTCGAAATCAAGGTTTAAAAGTGATACTTGGCCAACATGCCACCAAAAAGGGAACTTCTACACCAAATAAGCCTCCAAACAGTCCTACTTGGACTGTTGTTGAAGGTGAAGAAATGCGTATTAACATAAATGCTTTACAAAAGAAGACAATAACAAAATATGAACTACAAGGGATGAGGGATGGTTTAAAAAGGGAGATCATGTAAGTATTGAAAAATTTCTTAATAGAGAGGACACCTGAAAGTGAAAATGTATCCCATGAAATTCATGATGAGGACACAAGGAAGATGAATCAAGAATGGAGAAAATCCAACTTTGGGTTGAAGACCAACGACTTTTCTAAGATCGCTATGAGGAAGTTTGATGGCAAGGACCCAATCACATGGATACTTCAGATGGAGCAATTCTTTGATCTACATTATGTGTCGCATACACAAAAGGTACGAATTGCTTCTTTATATTTAGAACCCAATCAATTTGTGTGGTATCGATGGATTTGTTCTCGCAAATCACTCATCACTTGGACAATTTTCACGGAAGAAATGATAGCACACTATGAGGATACACGTAGCAATACCTTCTTTAGCCAATTGATAAATCTCAAGCAAAAGGGTTCAGTTGCAGAGCATATTGAGAACTTCCAAAGATTGAATATAAAGGTAACATATATTCCAGATGAGCACCTGATTGATGTATTCATAGGAACTTTAAAGGATAACATTCAACATGAGCTTCGCCTTTGGAAACCCAAATCATTGGAGAATGCATTCAGGGTGGCAAGAAATGTTGAAAGTAAAAATATGGCTATGGCTACTAGAAGGACCACTCCTAACATCTATCAAGAGAATAGTGTTTCTTCTTCTAAAACACCTCACCCTACAAGGTTGACACCTCAACAATTGGAGGAAAGAAAAGCAAAAGGTTTATGCTTTAATTGTGACAACAAGTACAATAAGGGACATAAGTATGGTGAGAATAAATTATTCTACATAGATTGTGAAGAGGAAGAAGAACAAGAACAAGAACAAGAGCAAGAACCATCTCAAGATGAAAATGTAGAAGTGATTTCTTCTGAAGAGTTGACTCCCACGATATCATGTAATGCATTGGCTAGAATTAGCACTCCTCAAACCCTCAAGATCGAAGGATATATCAAAAATAAAAAGGTAATAGTCCTAAATGATTTTGGTAGTACTCGTAATTTCATTCACTATAAATTAACCAAACCTCTCAATTTCTTTGTATATCCAACGCCATAGTTTCAAGTAATAATTGCACATGGAGGAACTATCAATTGCTCAGGAAAATGCAATAAGATTAATCTTACTATGGGGGAATATGTAATGAATAGTCCAATGATTGCTATACCCATGGGTGGTGTTGATGCCGTACTAGGAATCCAATGGTTACAATCATTAAGAACAATGGATTTTAATTTTCAAGAACTTTTCATGAAATTTTCATTGGAAGGAAAATAAATTGAGTTAAGGGGTATCACAGGGAAGCCCAGCAAGGTGATAAGCTCTAATGGCATGACAAAATTATTGAAAAAGGGGAATCATAGTGTAATTTCACAACTATGCTCACTAGATGTTCAAACATCTAAGCCATCTATTCCCCTAGATCTATAAGGGATCATTGATAAGCATTCCAAAGTATTTGAAGATATTCCCAAAGGTCTTCCACCCACTCGAAATCATGATCATGATATTCACCTAATTCATGGGAGTGTTCCTCCTAACATTAGGCCTTACAGATACCCTTATGCCCAAAAGAGTGAAATTGAGCGTATAATGGTTGAATAAATGTTAGAGGGTGACATTATTAGACCTAGACAAAGTTCTTACTCTGCACCAGTGGTCATGGTACTCAAGAAAGATGGCTCATGGCGTATGTGTCCAGATTATAGAGAACTCAACAAGATCAATATTAAAGATAAGTTTCCCATTCTCGTCGTTGATGGATTGTTAGATGAACTACATGGAGAAATCTATTTCACAAAGTTGGATCTTCGTTCAGGGTATCATCATATTAGAATGAAGGAAGCAGATATCCCAAAAACAACATTCTGAACTCATGAAGGCCATTATGAATTTTTGGCCATGCCTTTTGGCCTTACAAATGCACCTTCCACATTCCAAGGGTTGATGAATTCCATTTTCAAGCCCTTCCTTCGAAAATTTGTGTTAGTATTTTTTGATGTTATACTAATCTATAACAAGTCTTGGGAGGATCATGTGTGACATGTTGACAATTTGCTACAACTACTAAAGAAGCAACAACTATACCAAACCATCCAAATGTTTCTTTGGGGTGAAGGAGGTAGAGTATTTGGGTCATATTGTATCTCATGAAGGTGTCAAGGTAGACCCTAACAATATTAAGGGCATGATGGACTGATCGATTTCCAAAACATTGAAGAATATTAGAGGATTATTGTGTTTGATAGGTTACTACCGCAAGTTTGTTCGGAACTATGGAAGAATAGAAACACCTTTAACGACGCTAACTAAGAAGGATGCATTTTCATGGACTCCAGAGGCAACTCAAGATTTTGAACAACTTAAAGAGGCGATGTGCAAAGCTTCTGTCTTGACCACACTATACTTCAAAAAAACCTTTATTGTGGAATGTGATGCCTCGGGAAATGGAATTGGTGTTGTTCTAATGCAAGAAGGAAGGCCCCTTGCTTTTGAAAGTCAGCCACTCAAGGGAAAGGACTTACACAAACCCATTTATGAGAAGGAAATGATGGAAATACTACATGCATTGAAGAAATGATGCCCTTACCTAATAGGTAGGCACTTCAAGTCAAAACAGATCATGATAGTCTTAAATAATTCATGGAACAAAGATTATCTTCAAAAGAACAACAAAAATGGGTGACAAAGATATTGGGTTATGATTTTGAAATCATCTATAAAAAAGGGAAGCAAAATGTTGTGGCAGATGCACTCTCAAGAAAGGATGAATATGGTGAGGCCTTTCTCTATGCTATCTCGATCATTCAACTCGATTGGATAATAGAAGCGAGGGATGAATGGAAGAATGAAGAAAACGTGTGGATTCTCATTCAAAGGTTGCAGCAGGATTCCAGTGCATCATATACATTTACATGGAAAAATGATTCACTATGGTACAAAAATCACTTATATTTATGTAAGAACTCCAAACTCAAACAAAAGGTACTATTGGAATTGCACACCTCTCTGGTAGGAGGGCGCTCAAGATTTTTGAAAACCTACCATAGGGTTAAGAAGGATTTTTTTTGGGATGGCCTTAAAACTTATGTTCAAAGGTTTGTGGTAGAATGTTTGGTTTGCCAACAAAATAAGGTGGAAACAATTAAGACCCCAGGCCTTTTACAACCATTAGCCATCCCAAGTCAGCGCTAGGAGGAGGTTTCCATGGATTTCATCACAGGGTTACCGAAGTCTGAAGGAAAGAGTGTCATCATGGTGATTGTTGATAGACTGACCAAGTACACACACTTTTGTGCACTCTCTCATCCCTTCAAAGCCAGTACAATTGGCACCGTATCCATGGAGACAATTCAAAAGCTACATGGAAGCCCACATATTATTGTAAGTGACAAAGATCCCATCTTCACTGGACATTTTTGGACAAAAATATTTTCGTGTTTGGGTCCTCAATTGGCTCATAGCTCATCCTATCATCCTCAATTTGATGGACAAACCGAGATAGTGAACAAATGTCTGGAAGGCTACCTTTGTTGCTTTGTCTATGATAAACAAACACAATGGTTCAAATGGTTACTCTTGGCAGAATGGTGGTATAACACTTCCTTTCATACTGTAACAAAAAAGACACCATTTATGGCACTCTATGGATACCACCCTCCTTCCATCATTTCTTCTCTAAAAGAAAAATCTAAGGTTCAAGCAGTGGAAGATCACATCGAGCATCAACAATAAGTTCTCCATTGGAGGAATAGGAAGGAAGGAAAAATTATATTGCAACCTGAAGCTATCACTGACACAAGAATTCACCAGCGGAGGAATAGGTCCATTTTAGAGTATCTCATTAAGTGGAGGAAACTACCTGCTGAAAATTCCACTTGGGAAGATTAGTCTTTTATACGAAGCATCCATAATTACTCAAGCGTTGCAGACAACACTTGTTTTAAGGGGAGGGGCATGTTAATCCCTAAAAAGTGGCACATTAACCCTTAATTGGGGCATATTAAATTAGTAATGTTATTTTATTTATGTCAACTTGGGTCCATTAGTTGTAATTGTACCTCATAGTCTCCTATATATACCAAGGAGACCTTTTCATTTGGAATCATCTTGTATTTGGAAATTTATGTGGTGTATAAGGAGGTTTCCCCCTCGAAGAGGCTTATTATCTGAAATTATCTCCTAACCAAGGCGTCGAGTACTTATTTTGAGGTTTTTCTATGCTATCTTGATATTTGGTTCTTAACAATACATGTGACCACAACCCATAAATATGTATCATTATGTACTTGTAAATATGGTTCAAATAGTATTTTTTATTCTTGTATCGTATCACAAGGTATGGTTAAGGTCAACCTAGTCAAACTCGATATGTAGGCTAATCCCTCTTAAGGTATGTGCCCTTGTTTTGTGGGTCGATAATGCCCTGATGAAGGGACACCTTGTTATCACCCTAATTTTTCTCACGTGCGAAATTTGAGCAACAATTCTTGAAGACATCACACGTTCACAATAAAACACATAAATACAACATATCATGCCACATCATGGTGTGGATTTTTTTTTAGCAAAACAACAATATTGGTTTTTAATGCAACTCATAAATTTTACCTATTTCTTAGAGGTTTTTTTGGATCTTAACCCTATGAATTTTCATCCTTAAGACTATTATGAAATATAAACACAATAACAACAAGAACATGCAATATTTCAACTATTAACAACCTCAATCAACTATGCAATCAAGAGATAAGATATCATTGTGTTCCAATAAGTTTCAACCCTCTAAGGAAATCTTATCATGTATATAACAGATTTGAAAACGCTTTTTGCAGTTGTAAATATGCCCATATACCCTTCAATTATAATGTTAAATCACTTGACACATTCACCCTTAACTTATGTAAAACCAACAAGACATATAGAGCTAGAAATTGCAAACCAAGAAGAATATAAATGGCTGAAAATCAAAATCTACAATAAGACAAACGTTGGATAGTTGAAAACTTCATTAATATGCATAAACTTGAAGTTCATATGCATACCATAGCCTTATCATAAGGATAGTGCAATTCCTTAGCTCTCAAAACCTATGTCAGGGAAAACTAAGAAAACCTTAGCTCACATCATGGAGATCCAACAAGCATATGTTACACAAGCATGTCCTCCAAGGTAATATGTCTCCTCTTCTCCTTCACTTGAACAACTACAACCTAGGGTTTCATCTCAAAACCATAATCTCCAAATCTCCAAGGGACAAAACCTTGACCTTATTCTTCAAGATGCTCCAACAAGCTCAAGAAACCCTCATGGCTCCAAGAGAGAGAGAGAGAGAGAGAGAGAGAGAGAGAGAGAGAGTACATAAGAAGATCCAACAAAGAGAGGAGAAGTGGTGCACTTCTCTTTATCACATCTCTAACAAAATAATGAACAATAACAAGTTATGAATGAATAGTAAAGGACCCTCTCCTTCCTCTATACATATGAGAGATAAGGGAGGCCAACAATACATATGCAAGCTAATGCCCTTAAAAGCTACCTACAATAACACATGTAAGCTTGCACATGTGGAGCATTACACTCCAAGGGTACACATAGAATACTCCAAGGTCATGTCATCCACAATCAAGGCTCCAAATGCAAGGGTTATCCATAAGCTACGTCTAACACTCCTCCTACAAGCCTCCAAAAACTCCAACAATCCTCCCAAGCCATGTGTTTCATTGGGTCCACTCCCCCTACACGAACACTATCACAACCCAAGCATCCCTGAGCCAACTCCAAGCCTACATGCAAGCATCCAAGCCACCAAGTGTTTTCCAAGGCCTAATGCCCTCCTCTATGATTCAAAACACTCCTCCTCCTAAGTAGGTCATTCTCCAAGCAAGTAACCATCTCCATGTACCCATTATGTAAAACATCACCACAACTATCAGGAGATCTCCAACACCGTAGTGAAGAATATCATGCAAGAACCTAATGAAGGTCAAACAACCACTAAGTAAGCCATCTCCAGTGTGAGAATCCATCACAAACCATATTCCATGTGCAAATCCATCATGAACCATCCAGGGGCTAAACATACACCATGTGCCCCAAATATAATGAAGCACCCCCAAACATGGTGTAAACACTTTCAGAGTAACCCCAAAATATAACACTCCCTCTTTACAAGGAAAGCATTTTCACCAACACCTATTAACTCCATCTACAACTTCGCCAAATCTACCACCTATAAATCTATACTTGTTACAGTCTCAAAATCAACCATTGTCTCCTAAAAATCAATTATCACCCATGCTATCATGACATCTTGATCCTCCAAAGAATATTGACCACGTGTGAATCTAAAGGAACATAACCATGGAACAAAAGCAACCTACAAAACTCCATCATCCCTCAAGTCAACAACATGAGCCAAAATCAATGGACACCACATCATGAGTTGACCAAGACATCATGCAAAGAGAAACACATCTCCATACAAGAGCAAGACAAGTGGATCACATATATCAAAGTCACAAAGATAAAAATCTATAGAATTTAACTCATTTATCATAAAATACAAAGCTCATGGTATAGGTAACAATCCATGCAAGACTATTAACAACATGTGAACATGTGAATCCTTCTAATGCGCCTCAAAACCTCCACAACTAAAACAACCTAAACAACATCAAATCCCACATCCCAAGATAATATTGAAGTGAGAGTAACATCATGGTCAACTCCCTCTATTCAAGAGAATCCAATAACCTTATCCTTATACTCTATAATACTCCCATAAGAGGTAATCATGGAATCAACCTCAACATCACCCTCCATCAAGGTATAACACCTCTCCTCCTCAAGACAAATGGAAGGCTTATGGATAGAAGAAACCAATGCAATATGACTAACATATCTCTTACGAGGTATACTCACCCTCATAGAAGGAGGTATACTCACCCTCATAGAAGATTTTGGCACTCTTACTTGCTCACGGGCCTTCTCAAAATGAGATGGCTCATCCAACTTTTGATTGGAGTGTACAACTACCACTGGATCGACAAGTAACCTATAAAATCCACCTTTTCTCACCCCTCTAGCTAAAGTCCTTAGACTAGCTAGACTACAATCATTGATGGTTGATTGTTGTCCCTCAAAAGAAACTCTCCATTGTAAGTCTATCATACAAGAAAATGAAAGAAGGTTCTTCTTTAAAACATAAACAAACAAGACATTATCCAACTTAAGAACATCACCTATAGACATCTGGAAGGAAATGGATCCAACTCCTCTCATAGGATAAGTAGAATCATCACCAAGCTCCACACTCATGCCTCCCTCTTGCTCCCAAAACTTGTTGAATAATGACCTAACATATGTCATATGTCTCAAAGCTCCATTATCCACATACCATCCAACATTAGACATAGTGTTAGAGGACAAACAAGAGGCGATGGAAAAGGCGGTCTCAAACTGAGAGGGATCCTCCTTTCCACCTGTTATAGTCCCAACTACAACCTACGTCATACCCTTCTCCTTCTTCTTCAACATACACTGGCTAGCATAATGTCCCATCTTGTGACATTGGAAACACATCATTTTACTCAAGTCCTTGTTTCATGTATATGTGCCTTCCTTCTTCTTATATCCTTTCTTGCCACCCTTCTTCGTCTTCCCAACGATGCCAATTGCATCTACTTCCCCTTCTTGCTCTGAACAAGACTACAATTTGATTTCTTCATACACAAGATCAATCCAAATATTTTGAAATTTTGGCAAGGTCTCATGACCACAAACACCTTAAGCAAAAGGCATCTAGGAAGGAACAAGTCCATTCAAAGCAATGGACACCAACTCTTGATCCTCCATCAATGGTGGCTGACAAATATTTCAACTTAATGATCTTGGTCAAGTATCTCACCATAGTATCTGTCTTGTTCACACTACAAGGAGAACACCTTCTAGAGGAGGTTTTTAGTGCTACAAAATTTGGAAAAGTTAAAAAAAAAACCTCCGCTACAACCTCCTCTATTGGTTGTGGAGGTTTTAATGGATGTTCCATATAACTAAAAAAAATTGGGCGGTCGAAGGTTGTAATGGATTTTTTTTTTCCGATGCTTTTATTGTCAAAACGCACCGGTGCACTATTAAATAAAATGCCCCAATGCATACCTAAACATAAAACGCGCCAGAACGACCTTACATAAAATGCCTTGGAATGTACATAAAACCAACAAATGCATTGTTGCGCCATTACATAAATTCTTGGTGCGTATGTAAAACAAAAATGCACCAGGGCACCATTACATGAAATGCCCTAGTCTGTACATAAGATGAAAACATGTATGTTCACCATTACATTACCGCCTCGATGCATACATATGACGCAAATGCACGGGGGCGACTATGGTTATTATGCCCTAGATTCCCATTTTGTTGTATGCAACTCCGATGCGCTTGTATTTTATGTCCATCCCGATACTTGTATAATTCGTATGTTCTAATACCTATATTAAATATGACGCACCGATGCATTTATTTTATTAAACACACCGAGGCGTTTAAGTTTTTTAAAGCATCGATGTTGTTATTATATTTAAAAAATCGATGCATATTTATTACACGCCTACCGTAAAATTCAAAAACAATATATATTATTGCACATTTTATGCACCGATGCTTCCATATAATTAATATGTATCGATGCTTTAGCATGCTTAATATGCACTGGTGCATATAACCCATTAAAAAACACCAATTTCTATATTATTTCAGACACCATTTTGTGAGTTCATAATAGTGCATCGATATGTATATATTTTAATTAATTGTTTGTTTACAAATATTTTTTTATAATAATATTGTTTTTTATATTTTTGTTATTGCATTTTGATATAATGAAAACATTAATGTCTTATTCAACATATTACACCTCTGTTATTTACAACAACATAAATCATTCACATATTAATTAATCAGTTATTTGCAACAATCTAAATCATTCACATATTAATTAATCAATAACGCAACATTTGACAACATTTGACAATGCAATAAAATAACAAGCTCATTTTATCATATATGAATAAGAGACTCATGGTCATACAAAATGGAACAATGTAAAGGTCCACGATAATCAAAATGGAACCAATATGTAATTGTTACAGTTATTGGTAACATGTCCTCATGCAATTGGGATATTATGTCCACTACATTAAGCAAAAATATCCCCGATTTTTAAAGACCGATATTACAAAACATACAACTTGCAGTAACATACAATTATATTGATTTTCATTCATCACTTGAATTGTTGTCATTGCTTGAGTTGTGTGCATCCCTCATTTCTTGATTAGTTGTAGGCAATATTGTACTTTGGTTATTTAAACATATGATTTCTTGCTTTACTTCATGTTGACGTTCCAACTGCTCATGTTCCAGCTACAAACATATAGAAATAAAGCATAATAAGTAAATCTGCTTTTATAATATAGTAGCATATACATGATTGCGTAAATAAAAAATTGGGCCATAGCAACGAGTGATTTATAAACCATACACATCATTTCCAAGCCTTGTCTCATGCCCGTTATCACAAGATTTTATGTTGGCTACTCCCCATACTTTGTTTTCTGCATGTTTAATACGCCATGACAAAGCATAGTCGATATAATTAATATAAAGGTTTCTTATTGTTCCATTAATTATAAAAAAATGGAAGTTAAACACCATATCTACTTACAAATTGTTCAATTAAACCTTGATACTTCAACATATACTCACAACCCTTAGTTAACCCAATGGTGATCAATTGTTTGGTTGGCTCTTCTTTGTACGCTAACACCTATTAGAAGACATCCATGGATCAATGTAAATTAATTTTTTAAATATAAAGATCATAACAAATATGAAAACTTAAGTAACGTTGAAAATGCAAGTACTCACAAACTTTGCAATCAACCATTTTTTTCATTGTCGTCATGTCTTATGTGTTGATTGGACTCCATTTTGTTTTATTTTATGCAACAAAACAATTGAAAATTAACATTTAATATGATACATAAATTCGATGTACATAAAAGAATTAATGAATGATCACATACATCTGATGCACATTGTTGTTGGGATGCATCCTCCTGTGATGCAATTATGTTCATATTTTGCAATCTCCTTGTACACTCTTTTGGACATCCCTACTGTCATGTATTGGATTTCCCCTCATTTATCGCTTGGAATTTTCATAATCTTCCTGGAAAAAAAAAAAAAAAAAACACAATATTTTTTTCTTAAATGGACATGAAAGTAAATATAGTAAAACAAATTAATTTGGTAATTATTGGAACATATTATAGAAAAACATGTTTAGTAATAATACTTTTTATATGATTCTTTTTTGTTATTGTAAGTTTTTTCTATTGCAAGTCTCACGGGTTTTATTGACCATGGCTCCAGAAATGCTTCTTGTAGTGTACCTATAACATGATTCTTAGAGTCACTTAATAGATTTTTGTATTGTAAGTGGAAATTATGTCTATACGTTCTTCCCAAGTTATATCCCTCAAAGCTCTGTAAAAAAAATTTCCCCTCTCATTAACTTCAAGCACCACTCCAGATGAACTGATGACCAAGTCATCATCATCATTTACATCCTTAACAATTTTTGTCCTCTTAGGACGAGATTCCATTCCCTTGCTATCGATCCCTGCATAATATTAAAAAAATGTGAAATCGACTGTTTAAAATTTGTTAGCGATTAATGTTAAGAAATTCATTTTTAGTAAAAGTCAAAGAAAAACTTAATGTTGATTACCTTTTGATCCACCTATTTCCTCTCTTTGCAACATTTTCATAAAACTTTTACACTCTTTTGCACTAATATTGCGAACAATCTTGTCCAATTTCTTCAAGTTTTTGCTTTGCTTGACACACATTAACCAATACACATCATTAATTTAAACTTACAAATATTTCAAATATATTAACTTTTTAATAAAACTTAAAGAACCTGCCTCCATCTCTTCTTGGGATGAGCTACCATTGCGCTCACTGCAATAAGATGTTTTCTTTGAATTTCTATCAACCATCTTGTATAATTTTTTTATTATGAATCATCAGAAATAGAAATTATGAAATTTTTATACAATTTAATAATTCGGTGCACTTAATTAAACATAATGCATTGGGACGTAAAATTTATATTCACACTGGGGCGTCAAACATATACTTGCACCGGTACGTACTATTAGTCATTGCACACCGCTAACATGTATGAATACAATACAAAATCAATACTATTTATTTTTTCGACCAATTGGTGCTTTTCACAGAAATATGCGCCCCAATGCGTTTTTCTATAAAGTGAACATCAAGTCGATACTTTTATATAGTGTGCACTAGGGAAATTTTCCTGTGCAATACGCACCGTGTACCGCTGAAAAGTTTTTTTAAAAAATCACCGACAATGACAAGGTTGACATGATTTGGGATCCGATGCAATGAGTGGTACCATTGCAACAGATGTCAAACACCCCATATGCAATAAACCCTATAAAAACCTATCACTTAAAAAATTAAACCCTATAAAAATCTATCGCTTAAAAAAATAAACCTTATAAAAATTTATTGCTTAAAAAAAGAGGGGACCAACAAAAAACAACAAGAAAGATACAACTTTCAATACCGAAGGTAACTATTAAACCCTTGTATTTTTTTAACATGCATTGAAAATAATTTGAATCAAATAAGGAAATATTGAAATGATCAGTAGAATGAAATCACATGCCTGAAATTTCTTCTATTCCAATTTGTATGTGCCCTACTGATCCCTTCCAATTATGGCTCTTCAAAAAAATCTAGCCACTCCAAAGTATTTCGTGGTAAATCTCTCTTCCACAAATTCTCCCTCTAAATTCTACCCAAAAATGAAATAATGAATAATGTTTTAATTTATAAACAAATATGTTTTGAAAAATGAAATTCTCTCTTTTTTAGTTGTGCTTTTTCAATTTATATGTAAAAAAACTTATTATACTATATATTTTTTTAAAATTAAATTTGTCATCAAATCGGTGCACCTCATCGATTCGTGCACATTGGTGCATATATAGTAAACAGTGCATTGATACCAATTTTATCGACAAAATAGAAATGCAAACCTCCACTATTAAAATTTAGGGATATTTTGGTTTGTGAAGGTTTTAACGGATTTAATTGTTCGGTGCATTTCATAGTTGGTTGCACCAATCCGTTCTATATATATAGACGCACCAGTGCATTATAAAATACATAAAAGCATCGATGAATTTTAATATCAGATTCATGCACGTATTGATGATGTTGTTGGCTCAAATACAGGGAAAAGAATGTTATAATATCAAATGGTCAATACTTCAGATTCAAACTCATTCCATATTGTTGCAAGTTTGTCAACTTCTCCCACACCATTTGAAGTAAGTCTAGACTTTATTTATAATTCATTTATTTGATTGAATTTGTACCATTTATGCACGTACATTTGAACATTTGTTCATTGAATTTTGTAGGATCATAAAATGAGTTCGAGTTTGAATGAACAAGATATTCCACCAGTGCAAAAATGTTGCAAGATTTCATCAGGAGAAAGATACCGTAGACAAATGTTTGATAAAAATGGACAATTGTTTTACTCTCCCAATTGTAACATGCCATCTTCTAGTGACCTGCATCCTGGGTCAACGATATTACACCATGAATTGGATCTATTTTATGACAATGTGGTATGTGGTTGTTCAAAATGTAAAGGGTTGAAGAAGAACCCTCGACGGGTCACATTGTCTCATTATATTAATGATCAACTACCCAAAATTGATGGTCTAATACCGCCCACTGCAGTCAATAATCCAATAGGTGATATAGAAAAGACACATAGGAACACTTCCATATGATTCCTTTTTGAAAAGTTGGAAGCTAGATCAACTACGTTTCGTCCTAAATGAGCCAACGGTGAGTTCTTATAATGAGCCAACATATGATATCAATACTACCCAAAACATCACTACTAGGAGATCAAAAAAATTGTATGAGTTGAGAGCGAAAATGTCCAAGTACACACCAAAGTCTGTTCAATTGTTGGAAGGTAGCGATGACTTCCCTTTTCCTATCCATCTACAAAGTAAATATAAAACATGTTACAACCGAGCTTTGTATGGCGCTTGGTCGTCGTCCATGCCTCTGCTCGATGTTGGAACTGAATTCTCTTTTTGTGGTAATAGTTATATGATTTCGAAGTCTAAAATAGATGTTGCAAATCTTGGGTTGTTTATACTTTTACATGTATTCGTTCCTCCCAAATAATCAATGGCACTTATGCCATTTTTTGGTCCTCTTTATAGTCGGTCTAATTACTTGAATATTGTCAAATACAAATATAGCATTTTCGTGTATAGTATGTGCATGAATGGTTATGCTTCTGGAAAATTTAACAGGAAAAACCTGTTATATATCAACGGTCGTCCACAAACTCATGGGAACATCGCAGGGTTCATAAATAGTTGTAGGGCCTCATTATTTAGTGCAAATTGTTCATTTGAGGAACACTACAATGACAAAGAGTTCTTTATGAAAACGAAGACATCCAGATTTGTTGTTGAGCATGCAATACATAGTTTGTCTCCTGGTGACAAGTTGTTAATAAACTATAACTTTCATAGACCACCAATTGCTCGTCAAAAACACCTTGCATTGGGTCTACTTTTAGACGTCCCCTCGGGACGTAAGAAAAAAATGATTGAGTAATTGTATTTTTGGATTTTCAATGGAACCAATGTAAATGTATTGCTTAATTCAACGTTAGTTTTATAAAGTGGTTGGTTGCATGTTACAATCATTACATCAAAGATGGGGACTAAGCTCCCTATAACTTCTACACATGAACTTTTGTTTACTTTATTTATTGAGTTTGCTTAATATTTTTTATATTTTTAAATATTAATAATGATCCTTAGCCATTATAAGCCTTGCACACTAGGCATTGTATTAAGCCCTAATATGGCCCACATGTGAAAAATAATGTTTTCCCCCTTAAATTTGATGCTTTATGGATTATTCATGATGCAAAGGGCCCTATAATATCAAATAGGCTCACAAAGTGAATATGGAAAGCATCACTTAGTTAAGGATCTCTTAGGATTAATTGTGGAAGACAAATGATAGTTGTATATTAGTTATTTGATAAGACATATATATTAATAAAATGATTTTGATTACATGATTACAAAAAATATGAGAATGAATATTAGTAATTGTAGAATTTACATAGAACACTAATGTCATAGGATGCATACACATTATGTAAAATTAATTTTTTTAGCAGGAAAATATCATATGTCCATGTTATATAATGACTTCATGTCAAATTTTATTTTGTCTTAAAAAACATGGTGGTGGTTGGGACTGCATAAACCGATTAATTAAATTCATCATTTCCAAATCATTTGTTATTGTGTTTCATTTTAACAATATTTTTAAATAGTTTACACATACTCATCTTTGATGAAATTGCATGCATCTATAAATCTATTTCTATGGATTCAATATATATATTTTTATACAAATGTTATTATTTGATCAATTGCATGCATTTATAGATTTATCTTTTTAATTCCATATATATATATAATTTTTTTTTATTGATTCCTATTATTTTAATATTTTTTCGTGTACATGTATCATAATTTAAAAATACATGTCTATGTTTTTGCAATAAAATTTTAACACAATCGTTTTTAAAAAATTGACATTTTCGCCTACAAACTAAAAAAAACATATTGATTCTATTAAAACCTTTTTAAATTTTTATTATTATTAATATAAAGTCAGGTGCATTTTATAGTCTAATATGACACTTGACATAAGTCATCCCAATATAATAATTGAAAAAACAAATCTCAATATGGAAGATATTTGTACCATCACTACCCATAAATATAACAATTATAAATGTAATTATGACCAATTATTATAATGTTATCAATCAAATAAATGAGAAAATAACATTTCATAAAAGTAAATTTTCTTTGTAAACATGTTTAATCAACATATTGTATCTTGCTGGAAATTAAACAATTCATCTTGAAGATTAATTTAACATTATATGACATTAATAGTTATAAATTTTCGCAATTACAATCCAAATTAAATAATTTCATAAAACTAAAGATAAACATTATATCCCCGGATGGGGTGACACGCGGCATAGAAGAGGTGACACCCGGACTCGCACTCAGCTCTGGTTTAATGGCTGATGGCCGCCACCCACACATCCGCATTAACGATGGTGGACGACCATAGCAGAGGACATGCGACTGAGGTACTCCTCCCTCGCGCGACCATTAACCCCCCCTGCGCACACGGATTCATCGCGGATATGGATGGACGGAGGCTTCGGCAGTTTGGTTATGTTTTTTCTTTTGAGCCCGAGCAGCGAGGGAAGGCTCCTGGTGTGGCTATGCCATGGTTATTTACCGCCTTCTCTCTGCACTCTGAGAAGATTTTCCAGGATTGGTGGCTTGCCTGCGCCCAGCACCCGCAGCCGCTCTCGACCTGGATTTTTTCTAATTCAGCTCTGCATTTGATTGGCATTTGCTTGGGTACAATGGTCAGGAAGCGAGGAAAGCCTCGACGGGGTTCAGCTTGGGACGCACACAAAGCGTAGAGGCGCCGGGAGGAGGAACTTGAACGTGCTCTAGCTTTGGCGTCTTCCATTCTCAGGAAGAAGGCTCGGGTTGAGAGGAGGGCGTTGCTTGACACCATCGCTGAACAGGGAGCTGGCTGCAGCAGGGCAGAGAAGGAGACCGAGACCGCGGATCTGTTTCCAATTTGCGTCGTGGAGGAGGACCTGTCGATTGGGGACTTGTCGTGCGACGAGAAGCCAAGCGTCATGGAGAATTTCAGCAGGTAGGGAAACAAGTGCATCCCGACTAAGGAAGACGACCTCCCTGGCTGCGTGGTTGAAGAAATCCCATGGACGGGTGACCTGTAAGCTACAGGTGCCGAGAAGATTGTGAACGCAGAGACGGTAGTGGTGCAGAGCAAGCTTGCGGTTGGCATTGGCGAAGCTGTGGAACTGAAGACTGCTCCTCCTAGTGGCTTGGGTGGCGGAACRCATGGTCCTCTCCTYAGTGAMGARCACCTGGCCTTGGTGTTCRAGYTCCGTAGCCAYWTKTYGGACTTGGAACACAGGGCCCTCCTCATGGGCCAGYGYATGGATCTGCTMCTCGAYGCGTTCTYCGGGGCTCCAGCTCAGCGAAAGTGCCCCCTGTGCACGYAGACTTTTGCCATTCCGGCGGGGACTTGGCAAACTGGAGGAAGCGACACGTCACCGGGTGCCTAGGTTCTTCTGTTTTCCAGGTTTTTTAGTCTTACTGTGTAATTGTTTTAGGTTTATCTGGACCACTGGCATCTGTCCTGGTTTCCTCCGGGCAAGATAGATGTCTCTTTTCTTAATGTATTACTGTATAACTGCTAGTTGCCTCCCACTTATGCTGGTTTCCGGTTACCGACAGCATTTTTGGTGACCGTTGCCATGACTCTGTTTATTTTGTCAAAGTTTTGAGATAATCTAATATAGCAGGTACTACCCCTTTTTTATTTAAAAAAAAGAAGATAAACATTATATGAAAACTCTAAATTCTAATAAGTGATACATCTTAAATTTAATTTAAAAACAAAGAAATCATTAGTGTATTTATTATACATTTTATAAATCAAACAACAACAACAACATCAACATAATTCGAAAAAAACACAATATACATGTGTGCTATATTGTTTATAGTCCACCAGTGCGATTGAAAGCACACCAGAGCGGTTGTTACGTAAAAATGCATCAAGAAACAATTTATTTGACAAAGTATGTATGCAAAGTTCCACAATTAAATTTTTATGGAGGTTGTGTTTGTGGAGGCAACCACACTTTGGTGCCTCTCATAATTTAGCGCATGGACTCGATCCTTTGCCACTTCTTCAGTGCTTTGCCTCGCATCTCCTCCTCTGCAAGATGCTCGACTTTCTCCAAGATACCATCCTCGTCATTCATGTAGCCATAATATGAACTGGTATCAATTCGCTTGTAGATCGCATATCTACACCTCCTCTTCTTCGCCTCGAGGAGGCTTATCGAATAACTCTTTGAGGATGGCAAGGAATTTCATAGACTTGAAGTATATGTAACCGGGGCCCTTGCCTATGGTACCGGGCACATCAACTTTGTTCCCTTCCAAGTTCATCATCTTGGCCCCTACTTTGGCATAATTAGGACTGCCAAGCTCTATGATCAAAGCTTCCCAGTGCCCCTTTGCCCTATTTAGCAAGAAAGGACCCTAGTGGATGTCTTAATAATAACACTGTGTCAACCTCAAGAATGACCTAAGCTCCATATTGTATATTTAATATAAGTTAAGAAGCACATTTGGAAAAACAATCGATGATCCAAAAGCTTTGTAAGCATGCCTTATCGCTAAATATTAAGCAGTGCTTTGGACTTGGCCTATTCCTCCATGAGATCCTCACCCTTGTACTTACTAAGAAGTTCATCATGTTTCTTCTTCTCCACAACCATGCACTGAATCACTTTCTCATCCAGAAGGGGCACATGGGCAACAAACTCTCACTCCCTTTTTTGTTGGTTTCCCTTGTCCCGGTCTCCCATTTTTTTTTCCACATCATCATCTTCCTCAATTAGGAACGACTTAATGAAAATGACCTCATCGCTTTTGATCATCAACCTGGCCTCCCTCTAGATAGACTCGATCCTTTTCCACTCCCTCAACGTTCTGGCTCACATTTCCTCCTCCATGGGTCACTCAACTTTCTCCAAGATATCATTCTCGTCATCCCTGTCGCCATAATAATTGACGTCAATTTGCTTGTAAATTACATACCTAGACCTCCTCTTCTTCGCCTCGAGGGGATTATTGAATATCTCTTTGATGTCGGGGAGGAATTTCCTAGCCACACTTGTACAATTGATTGTTGGAAGATGGCATGTTACAATCTTCCAACAACCAATTATACAAGTGCGGCTGGGAAATTCCTCCCCAGGCGTCAAAGATATATTCGATAAGCCTCGCAAAGCGAAGAAGATGAGGCATATTTATGCGATATACAAGAGAATTGGAGTCAGTTATTATGGTGATAGGGATGACGAGAATGATATCTTGGAGAAAGTCGAGCGGCCTGTGGACGAGGAGATGCGGGCCAGAGCGCTGAGGGAGTGGCAGAGGATCGAGGTTATCTAGAGTCAGGCCAGGTTGACGATAAATAGTGGGGATGTCATTGGCATTAAGTCAGTCCTATTAAAGGAATATGATGATGTGGCAGAAGAAATGGGAGAGTAGGACAAGAGAAACCACTAGTAGAGAGAGACAAAGTTTGTTGTCCATATTCCCCTTCTGGATGAGAAAGCGATCGAATGCATGGTTGTAGAGAAGAAGAAACATGATGAGCTTCTTAGTAAGTACATGGGTGAGGATCTCATGGAGAAGTAGACTGAGGCCAAGGAAATGCATAGTATTTAATGATAAGGCATGTTGAAAAAGCTTATGGATCATCGATTGTTTTTCCAAATGTGCTTCTTAACTTCTATTAAATATACAATATGGAGCTTAGGTCATTCTTGAGCCTGTCACACTGTTATAATAAAGACATCCACTAGGGTCCTTTCTTTTTGAACAAGGAAAAGGGGCACTAGGAAGCTCCGATCGTAGAGCTTGGTAGTCCTAATTATGCCATAGTAAGGGCCAAGATGATAGACTTGGAAGGGAACAAAGTTGATTTTCCCGATGCCCCAAGTAAGGGCCCCAATTACAGATACTTTGAGGCTACAAAATTCCTCCCCATCCTCAAAGAGTTATTCAATAAGCCCCCTTAAGGTGAAGAAGGGGAGGTGTAGGTATTTGATCTACAAGTGAATTGATGCCAATTCATATTATGGCTATAGGAATGACGATGATGGTATCTTGGAGAAAGTCAAGCGGCCCATGGAGGAGGAGATGCGAGGCAGAGCACTGAGGAAGTGGTAGAGGATCAAGTCCATGCATTAAATTATGAGATGCATTGAAGAGTGACCTATATTTTTTGTCTCTTCAAAGCAAAACCTCTACAAAATTTAAGTGTGGAGGTTTGCATATGTAGTTTGTGAATTAAATTGTTTTTCTTCTGGCTGCTACTGTTGTTGTTGCTGCTACCGCGCTCGATGTCATCGACATTTCTGATTCACATAAAATATTTTTTAGGCACATGTATATAGTTATAAAACACTAACATATATAACTAATTTGTATTTATCAAAAAATGAAATTAGTTTTTGTTTGCAAAAAAAAAGTGAAAAAGTAACTGATGCTATTAACAAAAACATATGGATCGAATGCAGTGCTCCTTATCATACATAAGGCACCAAAAAGATATGTGTTAAATATAACACACTGGTGCGTCATTGTTAGTCGAGCATCGATATCTATAGTGGCGTGTTATGATATATAACACACTAGTTAAGGGTCGTGATACCAAACGATTCACGATGCCATTTCACATATGAAGTGTGTAATGCGGGGTGATTGGTTCTACATAACGCACCGTTGTAGTAGACTTTGTAAATGTTAAACCACATAGTGCGTTTGGTTATATTAAACACAATGACTCTCTATGTTAGTTTGAGCACCATACGCTTTTAACCTGTGTGTTGTCTTTTGTTGACGCACCGTTAATAGGCACGTTCTATAAGGTGCACAAGAATGATAATTTTTAAACTATTTTGCCTGATACAACTTAATCGCACCAACGAGTTTCGTTTAAAGTAACACAAAAACGCTCCATTTCAACTTTGTATGCATTGATACCGATGTGTTTGTATTATATCGCATCGGTAACTAGGCATCCCATAAAACTAACCAATATGGTAAATTATTATGTATTTTGCTCATTGTATTGTAGTACACATCATCGATACATTTTAGTTATTTGACACACCATAGAGGATTTTTTTTTTTTTTCAAAAACATGGTGGTGCATTCGATTAATAGAACACACCGGTGCATTTATCTCAATTGACACACTTCCTATCATCTTAGTGGTGCTTACCATAAGATGCATTGCACTAATAATTTGTGAAAATTCAACCTTGTGTCATGTTCTTTACATTACCATTGCGTTGTTTGGATCTAGCCGCACCTATAGGTGACATTGTTGTATATCAACTTATGCGGTGTGATGTGTTAATATAAATGCACCAATGCTACCATGCTATTGGAGCACTGAAATTTTGTTTAATTGTGTGTTCTGTTATCAAGAGCATCGGTTACCGGGCGTCCACCAAAACAACATAACACAATAGTGTGTTTGGTTAATATAAACGTACCACCGACTCTTTTTTATGAAATGTGTTCAGGGCGGTGCGATTTCGCTAACGAACAATACCGGTGTGTTATAGTTTCCAGAGCATGGGCTTGATGTTTAGCGGTGTACCATATAATATAACGTACTGATGCTGATTTTTTTAGTATGGGTATTGCTCTGTTATATTGATTCATTGCAAACTAAGCGGTGCGATTTTTTACTAGGAATGCACTGGTGCGATCGTGTTATTGAAACACCGTCATTTTGTTTAACAGGGTGTTGTGAATAGTAGAGCACTGAACACAAGGCGACAAAGGAAACTCCCCACAATGTCAAATCAATCAATATATGTTCTGGTGTGGAGCTGTTAATTGCACCGATGCATTTTTTTAAACTGGTTGCACCACTCATTTATATTTATTGTGTCATTTTTTAACGATGTGCTTGGTTGAATGGAATGCACCGGTGCTTCAGAGTTCAAAAAGCACTAACACATTATTTACCGGGTGATTTCCTCTATAATGCACCAGATTCAAGTCATTTAAGCAGAAGCACCACTTAAGGTAAAACTTGGATGCACCTGCGATGATGCTTACTTTGAAGTTAGCATAGGACACACCAAGCTGGGGCAAGTTGAATTGAAACGACACACCACGTGGAGATGGAAAAAAATTGGAAAAATTCCCAAATTTCAAGCTAAATTCAAATTTTAAACTCATGAAAATGGAAATGGAAAGGTAATAAGAAAATTATGTGGAATCTTATGTCCCGAGGAAGCATGGTTCCACCGTTGAGAGGCAATGAAAATTCGTGGTAATTTCAAAAAAATGGAAATGTGTGGAATATCGACTAGTGGAGTTATCTAAATGACTGAGAAGCATCGAAAATAGAGTAAGAAATTATTCTTGCTTGAGAGATTGGAAGCATTGGATGAGGTGTCACAATGAAAATCGGTCTAGTAATTTCTTTTTATTTACCCTTACCATGATGTGCCATCAGACATTGTGTATGCACCGATACGTAAGATTCAATGGTACTAATGCACTTTAATCGATGCTTGTTACTTTTTATAACTTATAATGGTGCATTTGAACATCTACACATCGATGCATTATGTTTTAGTTGAGTATTAGTGTGGATGTACCATATAGGTGTACCGACAAAATTTTCTCACAAAAAACTTTCGACTGCGCACGTTCGCTGACAACCTCCGCTATGAACAATGAGGGTGTGTTTGATCATTTTAGCACTGATGTGATATTTATAGATGGGCACCGGGGCATATAGTCTTGAAAGGTGCACCGAAACAAAAAACCTCCACAAAAACCTTCACCTGCCCGCCTTCTCTAACAACCTCCTCTATAAACAACTAAGGGATAACTTTTTTGGGGCGGTTCTGTAAAAGCCTCCACAAGAAGGTGTTCTCCTTGTAGTATCATATGAACAACAAAAAGTTGGTTTCATAAGAGCATTTTTTAAGAAGTACAAGAGTTTTGAAATAACTCAACTAAAGCTCCAAACATATTCTTACCTATCTTCTTCTCTGCAATGTGAGAGATGAAATGATCCTTCATAGAACCAAGAATGATTATCTTCACCTTGGCTTCCTTCTTCTGATGAGCAACCAACTATATTGGATCATTAGGTTATGAATCTCTTTCACATCATGTATGCAAATACCAAATTCCTCCATAAGTAATTGAAGTCTAAACTTCCATGGAACAAAATTGTAATCCGTTTCTAACCTATCACACTCTCTAATACAAAGAGTCATCTTACACATCCTAAACAATTCTCAAGTGCATAAATTAGTAATATATGAAGTAGAGAAGCCCCTTGCAAGGGTTATAAGTGCTTCTCCCAAGCAACCTAGGGTATGGCACCCAACAACCTTAAACAAGGTCAAGCACCTCTCGTAGGAATTCTTCAGTTGAAATACAAGCTCCCTCTTACACCTAGAGTGATCTTAGCCATAGAAGCTTTGATGTCATGTAGAAATTTCCTAGAAAAATAGTAATAATGTTTTTTAGTGTGCCTCAGAATTTTCACCTCTTTCTTAGAGGTTTCCCAAATATCAACCCTATAAATTTTCAGCCTTATGGTTGTTATGAATTGTGTAAACAAAACAACAACAATGATGGACTATATTTCAACACTTACAACCCCATTCCACTAGGAAATTCAAGAGATAAGATACTATTGTGTTCCAATAAGTTTCAACCATCCAGGGAAATTTAATCATGCATATCATAAATCTGATAACACTTACAACAACTATAAATCTACCTTTAGATTCTTCAATTATAATGGTAAATCACTTAATACATTCACCTTTATCTTATGTGAAATTAGCAATTGAGCTAGAAATTACAAACCATGAAGAATACAGATAACTAAAATATTAGACAAATGGAAACTTCATTAATACACATAAGCATGAAGTTCATATACATACCATAGCCTTGTCACAATGTTATTGCAATACTCTATCTCTCCAGAGAGAGAGAGAGAGAGAGAGAGAGAGAGAGAGAGAGAGAGAGAGAGAGAAGTGGTGCACTCCTCTTTATCATGTCTATAACACAGTATTGAACAAGAATAAGTTATGAATTGACGATGAAGGACTCTCTCCTTCCTCTCTATATATGAGAGGTAAGGGATACCAACAATACATACGTGGACCAATGCCCTCACAAGCAACTTACAATAACACATGTAGGCTCTCACATGTGGGGCGATACACTCCAAGGGTACACATGCCAAATTGTAAGGTGATGTAATCCAAAAGCAAGGCTCCAAATGAAAGGGTGCTACATAAGGCGTGTCTAATGCTCCTCCTATAAGCCTCCAAAGGCTCCAACAATCCTCCTAAGCCATGTAATCCATTGGGTCCACTCACCTTGTATGAAAATTGTCACAACCCAGGAATCACTGAGCCAATTCCAAGCGTCCATGCAAGAATCCAAGCTACCATGTGTTTTCGAGGGCCCATGCCCTCCTCCAGGTTGGAAAATGATACTCCTCCTAAGTAGAGCATTCTCCAAGCAAGTAACCATCTCCATGTACCCATCATGTAGAACTCTACCAAAGTTGTCAAGATATATCCAACACCCCTGAGAATAATATCATGCAAGTGCCCAATTAAGGTCAAGCAACCACTTTCTTGAATGTGCAAATCCATCATGAACCACATCCCATGTGCAAATCCATCACAAACCATCCAGGGGATGAACATACAACATGTACCCCAAATCTCATAAAGCACCACCAAACATGGTGTAAATAGTTTTGTGGTAACCCTGAAAGATAAGGCATGGCCATCTTCCACCCTACTAAACAAATTCAAAATTTCAATTGACTACTTTCTGGGTCACACATCTTTCAATTCACCTTGTCATGAAAGTCATGCTAGAAATCCTTAAATACACGCGCAACATCCGCAACTACAAAACTCAACTATCTATGTGGCACATTAATGGTCAAGGATCGACCTATGTGGCTCCAAAATGGCATATGAATCTAGCTCAAGCTCCTTTGGCCTCATAAATGTCTCAAAAATCACATGGGATCCCACTAGTGTATGAGGAGCATTCACGTTGAAGCTATTTCACTATTGAAGCTTCATTTTTTCCCTATAAAATTAGGCCATGGGATTGCATTATACAAGAAGAAAGAATTGCAAGGTTATGTTGGAGGAGTGAACTTGGAGATCATGCATCTCTTTCTTTTATCTATACCATCCATTTTCCTCATGCTTACTTCTTTTTTCCATCAAATATCTAAGGTTTCTCCATCCATCAAAGTTAGAAAAGCATTCAACGAGGAAAAGGACCCATCCCAAAGAGAGCATTAAAGCCCACTTTCTTCCATTCACTCTTATCAGGTGGCACTACATGTTTTTTCCTTTCCATTGGACAATAATATGAGTATTGTTGTTTCCCTCCATTGCTTTGCATTTTGAATGGTGTTTTTGTGGTTAAATTTTTTTATTTAGTTGCGCTTGTGCTTTCTTATTATTTATTTGATGCTATTATGCTCTTGTGCTTGTCCTATAACTAATAATTGTCCAATGCTTAGTTCAACAACTTACTAAACAAGAGGGTTTTTCTCACCAATGCAACAAAACCCACATATTAGATTGGTGACTCCACTTTGATTTTTGATCATCTTATCTTATTCCTTAGGTTGATTTTTTTCTTATAGCTAACTTCTAGTGGCCAACAAGATCATTATTACCTTTATAATTTCACTGTTCACCCATAGGCAAAGGAAAAATTTTCAAAAAATTGCATATTTTGGAGACCCAACGTTTCACATGCTTGTTCACCTCTGTTAAGTGAGATTCGCATGGAAGAACCTTGGAGTTATGTGTGACTTGCGCAAACATAACTATGTTAATCCTGCACCATTTTACCATGCACATATTGCATTCTTTGTGCACTTGATTGGTGCGTTTGTCTATGTGATAACCCATGCAAGCTTGTCCAAATTTAGATTTTTTATAGGAGGCAATTCTCTTATAAATCCTAGTTAGCAATTTTTATTTTTTTTAAGAAATTACTAGCGGCTTTACTTCTACTATTTCATCTCATTATAAGTGCTTAATAATTAAACATGCCTAGTTGGTAGGGGATCGAATCATACTTACTAGTACATGCCATGTGGATGGCATCTTGCTTTATATTGCACTTATATTTATAGCTTGGTACTATGTCAATAGCCATGCCCTTTGTTCGTTTGTTTCGGTTAAATTGCTTAACTCATTTAAAAGAGATAACTAGATAAGTAAATAAATCTCGTGGTTAATCACTTACTACTTGCAATAATTTTATCTTTGAGTCATTTATTTTCATTTCATCACTCCGGATGTATTATTTCATTCAAAGCATTATTGTTTTTTTCCAAGGAAATCCTTGCGGAAAACTCTATGAGTACTTCCCCATGATCCATGGACAGTAAATGTGGTAAACCACTGGCCCCGTTAATGGAGCCTAACCTTGAGGGGATTAAGAGAGTCAAACCCATGTCCTCCCCAAATCCCTGAGGGAGAGATCTTAGGTTTGGATCATGACCACTTGATCTAACCCTTAGGGCTTTCAAAGCATTGTTGTTTATGCTATCACTCTCACACAAAAATAACCTAAAATATCTTTCATCCCAAGTATGCTCTTTGCTTCACACCCATAAAATGATCTAGGACAATCAGAAAAGCGTAGAAGTGTAAAATACCTCATTTATCACATTTTGAATTCAAGGTATGGTTTTCCGTTTAAAAATTGCTCCCATCACTTAGGAAATTAATTAGATGGAGAATTAACCTGAAGTTCAAGTATTAATCTTGATCAAAATTCTAAAAAAAATTGTAATTTTATTTTCCACAATTTTTTTTCAAGCATTGTAATTTCAAGTTATTCGCATCACTTGAAGAACACACATGAAGGACATAAATAAATTTCTTTATCGAAATATGCTCTTCATCCTATGCCCATAAATAAACCTTGGTGAATAAAAAATGGTTAGAAGTTTGAAATACATCCTCACACCTTAATCAAACCTGATGGTTCATGATGTCATTTTGTCCCCTTAAAATCAAAATAATGTAATCATCTAACCAACTCAACTATTCGATCGATGATTCAAATTGAATCATCATATAATTTGTCACCTATCTTGGGGATTTATGGGTGGAAAAATAGGAGTTGTTGACTTGCAGGGTCCATTTTAGGGGCAAGTCCCACTTTGGAGATGTTAGCACTATTCTATCATTGATAAATTCAAAGATATGGTAGCAACTCTACTAAGTGTTTAAAGGAAATCACTATAGGAAGATCAAAGTTCTCGTAACACCTTTCATATAAGAAATTTGTAACTCGCCATCAGAAGTGCTGGAATGGAAATGATTTGTCACTTTGTCTCAACTTGGAAAAAAGGAAGATTGTTTTGTTTGGCATGCTTAGGTTTTGTTAAAACTATTGGGCTTTAGAGTTTTGATCATGCTCTCGGGCTTTTACAAGCTTTTGTGGTTTCTTTAAAAAAGAAGAAGAAATAAATAAAGAATTGGGCATTGTGGTCAACATGCCCAATCTGTAATTCCAAGTGTCAAACCACCGATAGCAAGAGCTAAGTCACAAAGATAGCGCCCACGAAGAGAGGCATGCATAATAGTGCATTATGTGTTGAGTGTATTATCAAATACGTATCAATATAAAGTGTTTAATATAATGCATCTCGATGCACGTGGGATAAAGTTCCAAGTGCCATGTCCGACAAAAGTGTGCCCATGTGTTGAAGTGAACATTCATCAGACTGTCATGTGCTCATGAATCAAGTATCGAGTTCCAAGAGATGGGGTTACAGGTCGTTGAGGAAGTGGTATTGTTTGTTGCATAATAAAATATACCAATCATTTCCATTGCATATCTCATAAGGTATAGGAGAAAACAAGAGAAGTTGGTGGAAAAAATTGTTGTTTCATGTATGCTGACAAATTGGAGTCTCTTTCAAGTTTATTGTTATCGCAATTTTGCAGTACATTATTGGAGAATTTAATCATGAAACATGGATTTTATTGCAGCTTGGGTTTTTCTGCCATTTGGACAAGATAAAATCAACAATATTACAGAGGGGGGAATTCTTGAAACAGATAGAATAAGAGTGATTTCTCTCGAAGGTTTAATTAAACACGAGATATTGAATGGAGATAGGAGACACTCTTCTATTTCTCTACCCTTTATTCCCACAGTGGCATTGGCATTTTCGTTTCCCTTATACGAAGACTATAAACCTCCATTTATATTTTATGGGTGTCAATACAACCAGATCAATGGTCAAAATAATATGATATATAAGCGCCAAGTCTGAGCCCATAAGTTCATCCAAGTATGGAGTGTAAACTCAAACAGAGAGCACCAAGCCTCTTGTCACCTGTCAAATATACGAGAATGACGAAGACCTCTGAAGGGTTAATGACATTAAAAGGATTACCACCAATATAGGATCTTGAATGAATTTCAGATCTCATGCTCTTAGTCATGAGATCTGGGATCAATTTATTGTTTCTATGTTTAGTAAAGAAGGATCTTCCATCCATTATTTTAGGAAACCTATCTCCATCATGTAAGGAACCAGATAAGTGTATACCAAGAATAAAATGAACTTGTAATAGGGTGGGAAGAGAGGCTTGAGAGAGGTACTTTGAGGCAAAGACTTGTATGAGTTATTGTAAGCTCGAGGTCATTTTATTATGTACTCATTTCTGACATTGAAGATTCTTGAGAATTGTTTATTATATTGTGATTTCTTTGCTTTCCATTCTGCATTTTCATCTTGCTTGAATGAGTTGTAGACATTGAGAATTAATGGTTTTCCATGGATAATAGATAATGTTGTGACTGCCTATTATTTGTGTGCTTTGTTCAAGTACTCTTCTAATCCATTTTGCAGAGAGTATCTTTGTTTGGTGGATGTTCTACTTTTTGTTACATTCTCCATTCTTCCATCCATCATCATATAAGTTTTTTTTTGATATGTAGTTCAATTTCCTTCGATCTACATGGTGTTTACTTGACTCCATGCCCAATGGTATATCACTGATCTGCAATCAACTTGTTGCTCTCTCCCTTTCCCATTCATTCTTACTGAGTTACCTACTAAACATAAACCATTACAATAAATGAGGTGTCGTAGCTTGCCCTTAGCAGTCAAGGACAACTTTAGGGACTAACATCTTTTGGCATCGTTTCTGGGGATGAAGGAACGAAAACATTTTCCGTGGGAGAGCGACATGTCTAGATCCTCTTCTTGATGGTGAACAGGAAGTGGACATCAATTTGACTGCAATCATTCACCCGACGTCTCCATGAAGGAAGAATTCATTGGTGACTCCACTGGTTAAGAATGTCCAAAGAAATGGAATCCATTTTAGTTGCGAGGTATGCATTTTGTGATTTTTCCAATGCACCCGGTTTTCCCAATCCTGTACATGATAGTGAAGAATGGGAAAGTTGCCTTCCGAGATTTAAGGGAAACGATTATGATCATCCTGACGAGAACCTGTTTTATTTTCATGAGTGCATGCATAGGCTTGGTATTATTCATGAAGATGTTCGTATAAAGATGTTTAGATTTTCTTTGGAGGAAAATGCCTGTGAGTGGTGTAAATCCCTTTGTTGCTAGTATTGCATCATTACGAGATTTTCATGCTACATTTAATTTTTATTGTAAGGGGATGTATTCAATGGATGTTCTTTATGAAGAATGTTGTGATGAATATGCTCTTTTAAATCGTCATTATGATTATGAAGAATCTACTAATTATAAAGACCAGGATACTTTTGATGAAGCCCAAGATAGTAATACTCTAGATGCATTTGTCCTTGTCCCAAATGTTTCTAGAAGTCATAATTGTAATGCAAAGGCTGCTTCAAATTTTGAGGAAGATCAAGTTGTTATTATGCAACCATTTTTCCAAGAATATCTCAAAACACAGGTTTATGAAGTTCAAGTTTTAGAATTTTTAAAAGATCAGCTTAAGTATAATGAACATCCTGATAAGGAGGAGCAATTTTTTGAATCAACATATAAGGAACCTCTTAGTAATGATACTATATATGATAGTTATGAATCGCTCTTTTGGGAAGCCAGTAAATTTTCTGTTTTTGAAAATTCCTATCACCAGTTTCATGAAAGCATTGAACTCATGTTTCATAAAAAGACAGAACCAATCTATTATAACCATGGAGGAGGATTTGAAGAAGGCATCAATTTTTTTTGTCAGGAGCAGAGTTTTACTGAAGTTTTCAAAGAACATGATGAGCATGTCTTCATTGAGGTATCCTTCCATGTTTTTTATGACCCAATGACTGCTACATAGAATCCATTTTTTCCAAGGACCAAAATGTTGCAACATTCAGAATTAAAGCAGTTGGAACCAATAAGTATAAGTTGCACATTACATTTATGCTAAAAAGTTTCTAGTATTTCTGCATTATATCATTTAGTTGTAAACAAGACAGTCAATCTGACAGTCATCTGCTTGAATGGTTATACTGGAAATTTCATATTACTTGATCCAACAACCTAATTGGTTAACAGAGTAGGGATTGTACATAAATAAGCGTGATCTCGAGCATTGGTGTGCGGTAGAATAAGTTGAATAAGACCCCATAATCCCAATGGAGGCACTGGTGCAATAGTTTTTCTTCAGTTGTCATACATATTGTTTTGCAGTATATGGTTAATTATCAGTGGCCTAGAAGCTTGGTTTGCATATTGGATATAGGTTGCACGGATAAGGCACAAGTCTACTTGTTCTTTGGTACCTCGCGGGGAGGACACCATCCCTAGTTGGAGCCAATGTTAGCACTATTTTGTCATTTATAATTTAAAATATCCGATAGAAGCTCTATTAAGCATTTAAAGGAAATCTCTACAGGAGGATCAAAGTTCTCGTAGCACCTTTTGTACAAGAAATTTGTAATTCGCCACCGGAAGTGTTGGAATGGAAATAGTTTGTCACTTTGTATCAACTTGGCAAAGATGAATATTGTTTTGTTTGACATGCTTAGTTTTTGTTAAAACTATTGGGATTTAGAGTTTTGATCATGCTCTCGGGCTTTTACAAGCTTTTGTGGTTTCTTAAAACAAAATAATAATAAATAAAGAATTGGGCATTGTGGTCAATAGGCCCAATCTCTAATTCCAAGTGTCAAACCATCGATAGCAATAAAGTCACAAAAATAGCGCCCACGAAGAGAGCCATGCATAATAGTGCACTGCACGTTGAGAATATTATCAAGTAAGTATCAATTTAAAGTGTTTAATATAATGCATCTCGACGCATGTGGGATGAAATTCCAAGTTCCCTGTTCGACAGAAGTGCACCCATGTGTTGAAGCAAACATTCATCAGACTGTCATGTGCTCATGAATGAAGGACCAAGCTCCAAGAGATTGGGTTACAAGTCATTGAGGAAGTGGTATTGTTTGCTGCATAATACAATATACCAATCATTTCCATTACAGATCTCATAAGGTACAAGAGAAAACAAGAGAAGTTGGTGGAGAAAAATGTTGTTTCATGTATGTCGACAAAGTGGAGCCTCTTTCAAGTTTATTGTTATCGCAATTTCGAAGTACATTATTGGAGAATTTAATCAGGAAACATGGATTCTGCTGTGGCTTGGGTTTTTCTGCCATTTGGACAGGATAAAATCAACAATCTTATAGAGGGGGGAATTATTGAAGTAGATAGAATAAGAGTGATTGCTCTCGGAGGTTTAATTAAAAATGATATCTTGAATGGAGACATGAGGTACTCTTCTATTTCTTTGCCCTTTATTCCCACAGTGGCATTGGCGTTTTACTTTCCCTTATGCGAAGACTATAAACCTCCATTTATATTTTATGAGTGCCAATACAATCAGATCAATGGTAAAAAAAAATACGATATCCAAGCGCCAAGTGTGAGCCCATAAGTTCATCCAAGTATGGAGTGTAAAATCAAACAGAGAGCATCAAGCCTCTTGTCCCCTGTCAAATATCTGAGAACGAAGAAGGCCTATCAAGTGTTAATGACATTAAAAGGATTACCACCAATATAGGATCTTGAATGAATTTCAGATCTCAGGCTCTTAGTCATGTAATCTGGAATTGATTTTATTGTGTCTATGTTTAGTAAAGAAGGATCTTCCATCCATTATTTTAGGAAACCTATATCCATCATGTAAGGAACCTGATAAGTCTATATAAGGAAGAAAATGAACCTGTAATAGGGGGGGAAGAGAGGCCCGAGAGAGGTACTTTGGGGTGGAGACCTGTATGAGTTAATGTAAGCACAAACACATTTTATTATGTAATCATTTCTGACATTGAAGATTCCCAAGAATTGTTTTATCAAATTGTGATTTATTTGTTTTCCATTATGCATTTTCATCTTTCATGAATGAGTTGTAGACATTGAGAATCAATGATTGTCCATGGATAATAGATTCCCGAGCAACAAAGAATTTGATGTGACTGCCTATTATTTGTGTGCTTTGTTCAAGTACTCTTCTAATCCATTTTGTAGAGATACTCTATATTTGGTGGATGTTCTACTTTTTGTTACATTCTCCATTCTTCCATCCATCATCATATAAGTTTTTGTATGATATGCAATTCAATTACCTTCTATCTACAGGTAGTTTACTTGACTCCATGGCCAATGGTATATCACTGATCTGCAGTCAGCTTGTTGCTCTCTCTCTTTCTCATTCATTCCTACTGAATTTACCTACCAAACATAAACCATTGCAATAACTAAGGTGCCCTATCTTGCCCTTAGTAGTCCAAGACAACTTTAGGGACTAACAAGAGATTTGGTGTCCATAACCTTCCAAAGCCCATTTGAGGCCTTGAATGATTGTTTTTGGGGTCAAAACTTTGTGAGGACAGTTCTCAATCTCTTAACGTGTTCTACATTTCGATAACTTTCTCGCAGCATGAAAATCACCTCAATTAAAGTTCATATTTAGAAGTTATGCCTCCTACAAGTTGATTTATCTTGTTGACCACCATGATACCAAGTGGATGCCACATCAACTTCCATTACTCACAGATGTGGACCTAGTCATGTGTGGAATTTCAAGAATATTCTAGAGGGTATAAAACCCTAACATTAATTGGGGTTGAGGCATGCAAAAATCGTAACCCTAACCCTAGACTACTATTAAACTATGGTAAATACTTGGTTGCTAGAAAGAGAAGGGATTCCATTGTTATTGTATCGAGCATTATTCCATAAGAGAGAAAAACATTGAGAATGGGATATTGAGGCAAAGTAGAGGAAGAAGGAGATTTTGTAGAAACCATATTGGCCACAATGTCCATAGCATCTCCATAGTGAGTGACCCTTTCTTTGCACTCACATTTCATAATTGAGACGAAAATAACATATCATAGGCTTCATGTTCTAGATGGGTTTTCCCAAGGTACATCTTGTGTTCATTGCATGGATGGCGTGACATTGCTTATCTCTTTCATTTCAATTTCAACTTATTTCAATAACCCGTTTGTTAAAGTCAGTAATATTAACTCTGTAATCTATAGTGAAACATTACATAATGAAATATTGTAGAATATTATAAGATCCATTGTGATGAACCATTTAAGTGGAATATCCATCGAAGTTTACAAATCATATTGGTATTAGAGTAGTTTTATTTGGATTTTTCTAGGAAGTTGCAGTATCTAGGAAATGACAGAAAGTCCAAAAACCCTAGTCGTGGTAAAGAAGTACAATAAAACTCCACGAAATGAGCCAGAAGAGAGATTTTCAAAGCTAGGAACACAAGGCACTGACATCTCTCATAATATGTCCATACTCATGGCAGATCTAGAGAACAAGTTTGGACCTTTTGGGGAGTATGAGAGCTCTAACTCGGAAGCTAGATCAAATGAGAAAAATGGAGATAATGAAGACATAGAAAAGGAGTTAAAAAAAGAACTAGAGAAAGATAGACCAAGTTCCAATGCCATCGTTTCTTCTCAATGGAAGTGAAAGTGGACATCAAACCCTACTTAGGTGAGATTAAATCTATTAAGTTGAATCAATTCTTGCAAAAATTAGAATTTTATTTTAGTGTCCATAATATAGTAGAAGAGCAAAATATTTAATTTTGCCAACTGAAGTTATAGGGCCAAGCCTAACTGAAGTTAGAGGGACATGCCCAATATTGGTCAGAAAGTCACATGGATACACTTAGGTTAGAGGTTGATCCCCTAGTAACTAAGTGGGAGGTGTTTTAAACCCTCACTAAGTCCCAGTTCTACCCCGTCGAGTATGAAGAAGACTAATGGATCCATTGACATTACTTTTGATATAAGCAAGGGTATAGTGTGCAAGAGTACACCACCGAGTTCATAAAAATAGCCAGTATGTTGGGTATATCTCCCAAGAACCTAGATGTACTCCTCAAATATTTGAGTGGTATACACAGTCATTTGCAAAGGCAAGTGATGCTCTTTAAACCCAGGACAATTGATGAGGCTTGTGTGCAAGCATGATATCTAGGGAATATGGGTAAGAATAAATGACAACCAAGTGGTTCCAAGAAAAAAGACCATCAAGATGCTTCTGAGGAGCGCACAAATAAGTGGAAATGAAAGAAAATAATATAATAACCACTACACATCAATGAAAGATCCAAATAACAACTATAACCATTGTAATATCAATGGTCACACCGAAGATAAGTTTTGGAAGCTACATCTAGAGATGAATCCAAAGAACCATAAGAAGGATTCCAAGAAGAAGAACATGTCATCCATGGATTCAAGTAACTAGATAGAGAACTACTCAGATGCAGTTGAAAATATTGTCTACATCATAATGTAGAAGTAGGTGAACCTGAGTAGCCTCAATCACAAGGAAGAGAAGGAGATGACTAAACTCTTCCATATTAAAATCCAAGTCAAGAAGACAAAAGGTGGATGCTCTATTTGATTCTATTTCATAATCCAACCTCGTAACAAAAGATCTGGTCAACAAACTTGGATTGAAATTTCATGACCATCCTCACCCATATCTATTGGGATGGGCAAGTAAGGATGAAGAGCTCAAGGTCACTTAGAAGTGTAAGATCAATTTTTTTACAAGTGAAAACTATATTGATGAAGTGGAGGTAGATGTAGTACCACTTAATGTGTGTGGTGTAGTGTTTGAAAGCCCATATATGAATTTGAGGGATGCCATCTTCATGTGGAGAACAAACCAATATTGCCTGATAAGGATGGGAAGTCCTTCATCATCAATGCACAAAGGTAAATCTAAGATCTCTCTTATAAGTGCTAACCAAGCCAAGAACTTGATCGTTTATAGTAGGAAGTTCATATTACTCTTCTCAGGAGAGAATCAAACATGAGATGAATTGTTAGATGATATATAAATTGTCATGGATATTCCACTGGAATAGTATGTCAGATCATATATTGTATTATACTAAAATATTTTATTATGTAGGTCGATTTCCTTGGATCTCAGATTTTTTAGCACAAGCTTATTGCTCAAATTTATGAAAATAACTTAAATATGAAAAATAAATAACAATCAATAAATGTACCATCCACACAAATGAACACACAATGTATCCTGAGAAACCCAAAATAGGAGAAAACCCATCTTGAAGGTAAGGCCCATGTTTTGCTCTCTTTTCTTCAGTTATGAAAATGAAAATACAAAGACAAAGGCACTCACTATGGAGTTTCCTTTGACATTGTGGCCTGAATGGCTACTATAAATCTTCTTCCTCATATGATATGCTCTCAAATCCCACTCCTAGATTCTCTACTCAAATATGGAACAAGTCCAATACTGAAGAATGGAACCCCTTCTCCTCCTAGTGCCCCAGTATTTAACATAGCCTAATAACTATCTAGGGTTACAGTTTTTGCATCCTCAACCCTCAGTTAGTTAGGGTTTTGGACATTCTATACTCTTCTTGAAATTCCCATGTGACTATCCCTACATGTGTGAGTAATGGAGGTTGACATGACATCCACTCGATACCATGGTGTTCAACAAGGTAGGTCAACTTGCGGGAGGCATAAATTCCACACACAATGTTTGATTGAGGTAATTTTCACTCTTGGAAAGGTCTTACTGTGTAGAATAGTTTTAAGGGTTATATGAGCTATGATTTCAAAATTTTGACCCCCCAAAAATGTCATTTGATGCCACAAAATGGCTTTGGACGGTTCTAGACCCCAAATCTCAAAACTAGGAACTGACATAAACATGGGCCCTGTAAGCCAATTTTTCTAATTTTTCCACCTAGAAAGTACCAAGATAGATGACAAATTATATAATGATCTAATCTATATCATTAGAAGTAAAGGAATCCCTGGAGTGATGTAGTAAAGATAAAAAGCAATAGTTGGAGGAGCTTTTACAAGCATATAGAAGTGTTCCAGTATCCTAAATGGTTACTACCTAAGAGGGAAGTGGAGCACAAGATATAGTTGTTGCTTGACTCCCCATTACCAAATATTGGGCTATACAAATAGTCCATCCTGAAAGGAGATGAAGTGAAGGAATGGTTGTAACAACTATTGGAGCAAGGAGCGATTCAACCAAGCCCCTCACCTTGTGGGTAACCTATCATCATAATATCCAAGAAGAATGGGACTTGGAGGAGTATTAACTACAAATCTTTGAATAATATCACCCTCAATAATTGATACCCTTTGCCCAAGATCGATGACTTGCTAGATCAATTGCAACATGTCAAGTACTTCACCTAGTTGGATCTCAAATCGAGATACCAATAGGTATGAGTGAAAGAAGAAGACACTTGCAATAATGCCTTCAAGGCAAGGCAAGGTCTATATGAATGGATGGTGATGCCTTCTGGTTTATGTAATGCACTAGCTACATTTATGCGTTTAATGAATGATGTAGTGTGTCAATTTTTAGATTCATTTGTAATAGTGTACTTAAATGATATATTGGTTTATGACTCTACCTAGGAAGAGAATATATCACATCTTATGCATGTATTAGAGACTCTAAAAAAACATAAACTATTGGAAAATATTAAGAAATGTGAATTTTCCTAGCAATCATTGGTGTATTTAGGGTATGTGATTGGTGGAGGGTAACTCAAGATAGATCCTGCCAAAATGGAGCCATCCTTAAGTCACCAACTCCTACAAATTCCACTAAAGTTAGGAGCTTCATTGGGACAACATAGTACCTATTTAATTTTATAACATCCTTTTTAGTTATGGCTGCATCACTCCATGCCATAAAAGCCAATGATAATAGTTTCTAGTGGGGAAGGAATTAATAGAAAGATTTTGATAAGCTGAAATAAAATATTAATCAAGCACCGACTCTTGCATTCTCTAATTTTCATAAGCCTTTTGAAGTAAAGATGGGTGACATTGTTTATACTATGGGTGCAATGTTGATGCGAGGAGCTAATATGATATGCTATCATTCTGAAATGTTTCATGGTGGAGTCCTAAACTATGATATATATGACAAAGAATTCTATGCTCTAGTTCAAGATATTAAGAAGTGGAAGCACTATTTGATGGGCAAGGAGACCATCATCCACACTAATCACTAGCCACTGTAATATTTTAGGCCCAAAGTAAGTGTCAACAAACCATACACTACAAGTGGATGGTTTTTTTTATAACAATATCATCTCATCATCAAATATAAGAAGGCGAGACTAATAATTTGGTAGACATGCTTTCAAGGCCACCCATAACCAAGAACATAGCTTTGGGAGCTCTTATGTACATGAAGCATTTTACCCATGATTCATACACAAAAGACAAGGACTTTAAAGATGTGTTTCGATAACTATATGGTCAAGGTTGTGTAGAAGAAGGTGACAATAAGGCTGACTATCATGATCATGATGTATTGTTGTACAAGCCATACCAACTCTATGTTCCTAAAGGTGGAAGATTGAAACTTATCAGAGAGGCTCACACCTCCAAAGTTGCAAGGAATTTTGGTGTTCGGAAGACAATTTCTAACTTACAACGGTGTGTGTATTGGCCTAGAGTGTAAGAAGATGTAGCTCAATTGATTAGAAGATGCATACTTTGTTGTACGAGCAAGCCCAATAATAGGAAGCAAGATCCATAACATCCTCTACATGTACCTGTTAGATCATGAGAGAGCATCTCCATGGATTTTGTGGGTGGTTTGCCAAGAACCAGGAAGGGACATGATTATCTATTTGTGGTAGTTGATAAGTTTAGAAAGATGTGCATTCTTGTGCCTTGTAAAAAAACCATCAAGGGACAAGATGCAACAATCACGTTCTTTAAAAAGGTCTAGGTGTACTTTGGGATACTAATGAGCATTATTTCAGATAGAGATACTAGATTTCTCAGTGCCTTTTGGTCTACACTTTGGGATAAGATGGACAACAAATTGAAGAGATCAACAACTTTCCATCCACATATGGATGGGTAGAAAAAAGTAGTGAATGAGACATTATTTCTACTTTTGAGGGGTTACAATCAAAAGCATCCAAGGACCTGAGATGAAAATTGGGTTTATATTCAACACCCTTATAATAAAGTAGTCCATACTAATAAGTCCCCATTTGGAACCTATTTTGGGTATTTTACACCTTCACCCTTATATTTTATGTATGGACAACAAGGAGTGAGGGAGGGCATTATAGGAGAAGCATTGAAGAATGAAAAGTTCATTGATAAGATTAGGTACATACATTTCCAAGTATAGGAGAAAATGAAGAAGTCACATGAAACGTACAAAGACTGGTATGATCAACACATGATTGAGAAGACGTTCAAGGTTGGAGACAGAGTTTGGTTGTATACAAGCAAATTGAGATAGGCTACGGGGTCCTGGTAAGAAAATCAAGGCTATATGGTGTGGTCATTTTGAAGTGTTGGAGAAGGTGGGTGATAATGTCTACAAACTTAGTCTATCCCCATACATGTGCATTTACTAAGTAGTGAATGTGGAGAATATGAAACTCTATGAGCCTTCCTTGTAATATCAAGGAATTGATGAACAAGTCTTACCTGCCATAGGGGACTCAACACTAGAAGTTCATGCATAGTTAACATAAGATACAATTTTACAAAATATGTGTAGAACAACTAGACAAGGGTAGTATGAATTCTCACAAGTTGGGCTAAAAGGACAACTTCTAAGAAAGGTCAAATGACACTCTAGAGAGAAGGTAGAGGGAAAATTTCCTCATCTCCTTTAGTAAAATATTTTGGGAACCAAAAGCCTCCCTGAATGGGGAGGTGTGATTTGAAATGGATGATCATATAATTTTTCATCTATTTTGGTACTTCTTGGTGGAAAAATGGAAGTTGTTGACTTGAATGGGCCATTTTAGGGGTAGGTCCTGCTTTGGAGATTTGGAGTCTAGAACCTTCTGGAGCTTGTTTGAGGCCTTAAATGACCATTTTTGGGGTAAAAAAATTATCCTCTTGAATCGTTCTACACTTCGATAACTTTGTGATGGGACAAAAATCACCTTAATTAGAGTTTGTATGTGGAAGTTATGCCTCCCACATGTTGACTTATCTTGTTGACCACCATGGTACTGAATGGATGTCATGTTAGCTTCCATTACTCACACATGTCGATCTATTCATGTGTGGACTTTCAAGAATATTCTACAGGGTCCAAAACTATAACATTAATTGGGGGTTGAGGCAAGCAAAAACCCTAACCCTATCCCTAGATGACTATCAAAGTATGTTAAATACTAGGATGCTAGGAAGAGAAGGGGTTCCGTTCTTATTGTATTGAGTACTATTCCATAGGAAAGCAGAGCATTAAGAGTGGAACACTAAGGAATAACAAAGGAAGAAGGAGATTATGTAGCAACCATATTGGCCACAATGTCCATGGAATCTCTGTAGTGAGTGCCCCTTTCTTTGTACTCACATTTCATAATTGAGAAGAAAATAGTAGAGCATAGGACTCACCTTCTAGTTGGGTTTTTCACATATTGGGTGCTCCTAGGGTACATATTGTGTTCATTGCATGGATGGTGTGTCATTGCTTGTCTCTTTCATTTTAGTAATTTCCATGTTAAAGCTAATAATCTCAAGTCTGCAATCTATAGTAAAACATTGCATGGTAAAAGATGGCAGAGTATTATAAGATTTGTTGTGACAAACATTTCTAGTGGAATATCCATGGCACTTTATAGATCAATCGAGGTCACAAAATAAATTATAGTCTAAGTTAGGATCATGGGGATAGACATCAAAATAATTCCCTATAGTCGTTTCTCATTTGAAGCAAGATTGTGGAGTTATGGTGGCATTCCAACAAATTAGTCTTGCATGTGCTTTAGATAAGAATGTTATTGAAAATGAATTGGAATATTTGGGAACTATACAAGAAATTATTGAGATAGAATATAGTGAATCATTTAAGTCAATACTATTAAAATGCAAGCGGTTTAAAACCTTTAATAGATCCCATACAAGGGTAGATGAAGATACACATCTCCTTTCAATTGACTCAAATACTTTTTTAATGAGTAAAAATGAACCATATGTGTGGCCAAGTCACTATAGCCAAGTGTTCTTTCACCTATATGCTTTAGAGGAGATAAAATGGTTTGTTATTCCATACATACCTAGATGTAAAAAACGGTCATGGCCACTAATGTTCCCACAACTTCATGCATTGATGTCTTAGATGATGAAGATAATGAATACTAATTTGATTTGAGAATGTAACATTTGGATTTGCATCTAAG
>ML827273.1:48735-64819 GCA_009831015.1 Picea engelmannii | reverse complement strand
TAGGCTAGGCTAGGATAGGCTAGGATAGTTTAGGATAGGCTAGGCTAGAGTAGGCTAGGATAGGTTAGGATAGGATAGGCTAGGCTAGGTAGAGTAGGCTAGTCTAGGTAGAATAGGCTAGGATAGAGTAGGCTAGGATAGAGTAGGCTAGGCTAGGCTAGGCTAGGTAGAGTAGGCTAGGATAGAGTAAGCTAGGCTAGGCTAGGATAGGATAGTCTAGGATAGATTAGGGTAGGCTAGGCTAGAAAATGATAGGATAGGCTAGGCTAGGCTAGCATAGGCTAGGATAGGCTAGGCTAGAGTAGTCTAGGATAATTTAGGATAGGATAGGCTAGTCTAGTTAGAGTAGGCTAGGATAGGTTAGGATAGGCTAGGTTAGCTAGGCTAGGCTACGTAGAGTAGGCTAGTCTAAGTAGACTAGGCTAGGATAGCGTTAGAGTAGACTTGGATAGAGTAGGCTAGGCTAGGCTAGGATAGGATAGTCTAGGATAGGTTAGGATAGGCTAGGCTAGGATAGGCTAGGCTAGGCTAAGATAGGCTAGGATAGGTTAGGATAGGCTACGCTAGAGTAGGCTAGGATAGGTTAGTATATGTTGCGTAGGCTAGTATAGGTTAGGATAGGCTAGGATAGGCTAGGATAGCCTAGGTTAGGATAGGCTAGGATATGTTAGGATAGGTTAGGATAGGCTAGTCTAGTCTAGGTAGAGTATGCTAGGATAGGTTAGGATAGCATAGGATAGGCTAGGATAGGTTAGGTTAGGATCAGATAGGCTAGGATAGGCTAGGATAGGTTAGGAAAGTTTAGGATAGGCTAGGCTAGTCTCGGTAGAGTAGGTTAGGATAGGTTGGGATAGGCTAGGATAGGTTAGGCTAGGCTATGCTAGGATAGGTTAGGATAGGCTAGGCTAGTCTAGGTAGAGTAGGCTAGGATAGGTTAGGATACGTTAGGATACATTAGGATAAGCTAGGATAGGTTAGTATAGGCTAGGATAGGCTAGGATAGGCTAGGCTATGCTACGCTAGTCTAGGTAGAGTAGGCTAGGATTGGTAAGGATAGGCTAGGATAGGTTAGGATAGGTTAGGAGAGGCTAGGATAAGATAGGCTAGGCTAGGCTAGTCTAGGTAGAGTAGGCTAAGATAGGTTAGGATAGGCTAGGCTAGTCTAGGTACAAGAGGCTAGGATAGAGTAGGCTAGGCTACGCTAGTCTAGGTAGAGTAAGCTAGGCTAGGCTAGGCTAGGTAGAGTAGGCTAGTCTAGGAAGAGTAGGATAGGATAGAGTAGGCTAGGCTAGGCTAGGCTTCGTAGAGTAGGCTACGATAAAGTAGGCTAGGCTAGGATAGTCTAGGATAGGATAAGATAGTTTAGGATAGGCTAGGATAGGCTAGGCTAGGATAGGTTAGGATAGGTTTGGATAGAATAGGCTAGTTTAGGTAGAGTAGGCTAGGATAGGTTAGGATAGGTTTGGATAGGCTAGGATAGTCTAGGCTAGGCTAGGCTACAATAGGTTAGGATAGGCTAGGCTAGGCTAGGCTTCGTAGAGTAGGCTAGGCTAGGATAGTCTAGGATAGGCTAGGATAGGTTAGGAAAGGCTAGGCTAGGCTAGGCTAGGATAGGTTAGGATAGGTTGGGATAGGCTAGGATAGGTTAGGATAGGCTAGGATAGGATAGGATAGGATAGGTTAGGATAGGCTAGGATAGGTTACGACAGGCTAGGCTAGGCTACGCTATGCTAGGCTAGTCTAGGTAGAGTAGGCTAGGATAGGTTTGGATAAGATAGGATAGGCTAGGATAGGCTAGGTTAGAGTAGGCAATGATAGGTTAGGATAGGTTAGGATAGGATAGTATAGGTTAGGATAGGCTAGGATAGGTTTGGATAGGGTAGGATAGGCTAGGCTAGGCTAGTCTAGGTAGAGTAGGCTGAGATAGGATATGTTAGGATAGGCTAGGATAGGTTAGGATAAGCCAGGATATGCTAGGATAGGTTAGGATAGGCTAGGCTCGTCTAGGTAGAGTAGGCTAGGATAGAATAGGTTAGGTAGAGTGGGCTAGGCTAGACTAGGCTAGGAAGAGTAGGCTAGTCTAGGTAGAGTAGGCTATGATAGAGTAGTTTAGGCTAGGTAGAGTAGGCTAGGATAGAGTAGGCTAAGATAGGATAGGATGGGCTAGGATAGTTTAGGATAGGCTAGGATAGGCAAGGCTAGGCTAGGCAAGTCTAGGTAGAGTAGGCCAAGATATGTTAGGATAGGTTAGGATAGGCTATGATAGGTTAGGATAGGCTAGGATAGAGTAGGATAGGCTAGGCTAGTCTAGGCTAATATAGGTAGAGTAGACTAGGATAGGTTATGATAGACTAGGATAGGTTATGATAGGTTAGGATAGGCTAGTATAGGCTAGTTTAGTCTAGGCTAGGTTAGTCTAGGTAGAGTAGGCTAGGATAGGTTAGGATAGGTTACGATAGGCTAGGATAGGTTAGGATATGCTAGGATAGGTTATGATAGGTTAGGATAGGCTATGATAGGCTAGGATATGTTAGATTAGGCTAGGATAGGTTAGGATAGGCTAGGCTAGGATAGGCTAGGCTATGATAGGTTATGTTATCACCCTATAATTTAGGGGATCAACTGGTGACTGAGATATTATCTATTTCTAGTATTTTTGTTGACATGATTTTTCATTCTGCAAATAATTTGAGAAAAAGAAAAAGAAAAGAAAAAAGAAAAGAAAAAGAAAAGAAAAGAAAAGAAAAAAGAAAAGAAAAAGAAAAGAAAAGAAAAGAAAAAAGAAAAAGAAGAAAAAGAAAAGAGGGCATAAAAGAATTGAAATGAAAGCCCCCCGCAATAATAGTAACTTGGCCATACCTTTCAAGCATGACCAAGTTCTTTTTAAATTTAATGTTGATAGGGTAGTGAATAAATCTGACCAGACTGTCTAATCCTGGCCAGATAGCCCTTAGGTTAGATTAGTGAATAAATCTGACCAGACTGTCTAATCCTGGTCAGATAGCCCTGAGGTAGAGTAATTTCTTAACCCAACAGTTTAATCTGGGTTAATTGTCCTAGGAAGATAGGTTAGCATGTAGGCTAGTTACTTCATTTTGTTTCACCCCAATAAAACCAGCTGGATGAAAAATGTTACACCATATCTCAAATGCCTAAAGAATAGTTTGGTCGAGGTCCCTTGGTGGTGTCTATGTGAAAAGTTTGGAAAAAACCCATAAGATGCACTTATCCTAAGTTTTCCTAACACATTTTTATCCGCTCCTGATTTATGCTCCATGCGCATTTTGACGGTCTTGATCGCGGCGCTCAAATCTACAGCTCACAAAGCTTTTCGGACCCCCCCTATCATTCTGCTTTTAACCGGGGGGGTCCAGAATCAGAAATAAGATTGGCGCACATCTAAATGGCCCAAGGACGGGCGCTTAAATCAACGGTCTAGTTTGGATTACGGACCCCCCCGTCCGCTCTGTCTTTAACCGAGGGGGGGGTCCGGAATGAGTATTAAAGAGCGCGCTAAGATCTGTGGTTTGGAAACAGGCGCGCAGATCAACGGTCTAAAAAGGTTTTCGGACCCCCCCTGATGTTCTGTTTTTAACCAAAGGGGGGGGGTCCGGAATGGTTATTCTCCTCTGGCGGGCCTCTGGTCATACGTGGCGTCAGCCTATTGGTCTTGAAGTCCCATCCCCATCTGCCATCTGATAGCCCCCGTCACTCACAGACGTCATCCCCCACTTGTTCCACTTGCTCCTGAGTTGTATCCCATCCCATAACTGCGGTCAGTTCTGCTGTCAGTACCTTACCCTATTTCACTCATGACCAGCCCCTTATTGCGACTTTTACCTCCAATTCCTAGCCTCCACGTCACCCGTCCGTATGTTTGGGCCACCATCATCTGCCATCTCACCCTCAAGTGGCCCGTTGTCCATTTATTACAGGATAACATACCCGTTATCCTGTTGACCTGTCTCCCACGCTCAACCGACCCCGGTTTTAAATAAAACAACTGTTATTCCCTTTACATTCATTTTTCTCCCATCGCACCAGAAATTTACATCTTGCTCCTCCATTGCATTTCCATCGCCCTCATCCACAGTCAGTCGACCCCACTAACTTCTTGTTTATTGCAGGTACCGTTGCTGAGATGGCGCTAAAGCCAAGACAAGCAGAAGGAGAGGAGAATCCTTTTCTCCCGCCTCCTGTCGACCTGGACAAAATCCCATTGGTTGACAAACACAGATTGATCGCAGATACCATTTGCGACCTCGATTTTTCAGACCTCCAGTCATGGCTCTGGGAGGTGTTCCTGGACCAGAGCAATGAAATTGGACTCTAGGAGTCCAATTTACCTCTGTACCTTTTTCCCCAGATCCACCAATTTCCCGAATTCACCCTTAAATACCAAGCTCATTATATTCCCGACCAGAGGGCCATCGTCTCCTCATCCGGAGACACCCTGTTCTTCATCACGCCTGAACACATAGAACAAATGCTGCAAATTCATCGTGCCGATTTTGCTTCTCCTTTCAACCTAGAGATCCTCATAGAGTTGTATCAGAAGATGAATTTTCCCCAGAGGGCTCAAATATTCGAGCTGTTCCTTCCCATCTCCGCTCAATTCCCTTCCACTAATCCCCCTTACCCATATTCCATGTTCTCCACCAAGGGAAACCAGGTCATTTCCTCCCTTTGTGATCTCTTAGGTTACTATTCCGACCAATGGGTAGATGAGCCCATTTTGGGTTTTCTATCTATTTTCTCCATTGATGAAAAACCCACCACACAGTTTGATTTCAGCACCTTCTTGGCCGAAAATATTCACGAGAAGTTCGTGAATTTTGACACGAAGGGCATGTTCAGATATTCATCTCTATTGCCATACATGTTTGTTTACTTTCAAGCAGATAAATTCAGTTTCTCCATGCAGAAGATGGACGCAGATGGAAGGCCTCAGCCAGTCACTGCATGGACTTCTTTGTTGAAGCACAACTCCTCAGAGTATAGCTTCAAAGATTTCATCGATCTGTTTTATCACCCGGTGGTAAGCATGTTGAGTGGCAGGCCCAAGCCACGAATAAATGACGAAGTCCAGAGAATTCTGCATCTCTCGGACAACTTAAAGACCGGAGATTTGTCCCTGTATCAAAACCACACCGAGATAAGAGTTTTCGGGTGCGAATTGGCACCCTACAAGCTGCCAAAGTATGTGCCGATAAGAATCTTTGTGTTAGAGTATATAAGGCAGATCATGAATTCAGATGACATCCATTTTGTATCCCTAAAGAAAAAACAGCAGTTGTGGATCAAGGGGCAAATTGGCTCCTTCATCTGCAACAGTTGAGGCGCTGGGGAAGAAGCTAACATAATGTTGAGAGAAATGAAATTCTTTATCAGTTTCCCATGGCACTATGATCCATGTGGGATCATTTCAGAAATGCGGGTAAAAAATAAAAACATTTTGTATGTTCATGAGTCCAAGCCCGAGATCAAAAAATTTGCCAATGAGACAGTGTGGGTGCCTGACACCTTGATCGAAGTGGAACAACAGGTTCCCCTGACGATTGTGCCACCAACTACCATGCCACAAGTGCCTAAAGAAAAAAGGCCTCGACAAGAATCATCTCGGCCTGTCACGGAGGTGTCATCTGAACAGTTCCAGTTACATACAAAGAGGCCCAAGACAGTCACAGTTCCCAGCCCTACTGGGGAGATAGAAATCCCGCCTACCACAGCGGTCAAACCTGTCATTCCACCCTTCGGGACGGTCATTCATAAGGAAATCACCCCAGTAGTACCGAATAAATCCTCAGGTCCCCCCCTGTACACTCAACCGAGCAAGACTGGGCCCAAATTGAGCATCTTCGAGAAGTACGAGATGATTAAGAAAAAGAATTAGACTCTTACCACCAGCACCTATGCACAGTTTCGAAAGTAGACATCAACTGTGCATCACAGGCTGCTATTTGCATTTGACACAGAAAAGGGCAGGATGCACATGGCCTTCCTCCAGGTGCAGGTACCAGACCCCAAGGTAATTACAGACTACAAGAGGGCCACCTTCGAGTTTCAGACGAAGGACGTGCACCCAGCATATCAGATGGATTTGCATAAACAGACAGGGGAGATGGTATTCCATACATTGGCACATGCTTCAGCCTCAGCAGCAAAATTTCAGGTATCATTGAACAATGCTCAGACGCAGCTCAAGCTGGAGAAAATTTCATCCTTCGCGAAGGATAACAGAATCAAAACTTTGGAGGAGCTGGTTCTCAAGATCGGCTATGATCCTTCGAACATCAAAGCTGCAGAAGAAATGATAAAGAAGAAAAATGTAGACATCGCCTCCTTAAGGAAACAGCTGAAACTCCCGCCTACAGAAGACTCACAGGCGAATGAGATAGCAAAGAAAGAAGGCGAGAAGGATGAAATGCTTAAGTTTCTCATGGAGTAGAATTCCCAGCTCAAAGAAATGGAAGCATAGATGGAGAAACTACTAAAGGAGAAAGAGCAGATGAAGTCTATGGAAGCCATTACATTGACTACTATCCCAATCTCAGGGACAAGCACAACAATAGTAACAACAATCTCATCCGCAACACCAGTGACACCACAGGAAGGGACAGCCGATCTAGCCAAATCCATGGAGAAAATGAACCTGCAAGAGACATAAATTAGCAGGCTGAAGAAGGGGGTTGAGAACCTCCAAGAACTCAAAACTTCTTTCCAAACCAGCCTATCCAAAGAAAAGCAGGTAACTGAGCAGCTCAGGAAGGAACTACAACATCTCCAAAAGGAAACAGTGGCAGGGAAAACTTTGGCTGAAGTCAAAGAAAATGTATGGACAGACATCACAAAGTCCATAAATGAAATCTGGCCCATGATCCAAATCATGTTTGAGCAGAACGAGTTGGTCCAGAGGAGCAAACAAGCCATTGAAAAGATCAGAGTAGAATTAGGAGATAGACCAACTCATGCAAATGAGATCATCAAATTCCTAAATTCTAAGACCCAAGAAGAGCTAGAAGAGTTGAAGATCGAGGACAGAATAGAAACCATCCTTGAGGTCAAAAGAGTTTTGACCAAGAGGGGATTATTGCTTCAACTAGAAGAAAAGGTTCAGATCATGGACCAGGGGGTACATAAATTCTTCAGCAAGATCGAGACTCTCCAGAAGAAAGGTCTCCCAGGTCTGAAGGTTATTAATGATAAACTGATGACACTCCCATATTACAAAAAGAGACTGTCTGAAGTGTCTAAAGACAGTTCGAAGTTTGTTGGCATACAAGGGAGCATCACCGACAAAGCATTCTTGGACGCTCTTCAGTTGGACATCAGTATCCAACATGAGATTCGATACATTTTCCTCACTAAGCCCACTTTCGCCAAATATACAGAAATGGATGAAGTGTATCGGAGACTGCTCAAAATCACTGTGCCTAGTCATCTCAGATGGGAGGAACTCTGTGATTTGTTCGATTAGCAGATGAGTTGTCCAGGTCCAGTCACCTATCCAATTAGAAGAGGTTGTGAAAGAACCTCGCCAACGGCCTACCCCAGAAATTTCTCATGCAGTTGTACCAAGTCATCAATCAGTTTGATTAGTTAAATTAGTTAGGCTTAAAATAGAATGAGCACGTCCTGATCAGTTATGACAGGAACGTTTGTAATTTGAATTATAAATACTTCAGTTTTCAAGGTGTTGAGGGGTTGTTGATCTTTACACCCTAACGCTATCAGACTGTAACCATTTTTGAAGAGATCTACCATTAATAAAGAGGAAGCACTTTTACAGGATTCTTGCGTGTATTCACTGGTGACGTTTATTCTCGAAGTTGAATGTTATTCTTGCTTTGTGATCATATTGTTTTCTGAAACTAATCTTTAAAAGTAACGTACTTTGCAGGATTTATCTTGGATACCCTGTTTCTGACTTTAAAATATTTTAATGTTTATCTTCTGATGTTTTCAATTAAGAAATTCTTAACTGCTTCTTAGTTGAATTTATCTTTCTCGTCTTTTCTTCTGTCCATCATTTAAACTATTATAGATCCAGTGAGTATATTATCTCACCCTGTGGAAGTATTCCTTTACGTTTTTGGTTTGTATCTCATGTTTATTATATCACAGACCCCATAGCCCAATGGAGGTGTAGGCTATCTCAACCAATCCAAAAACACTTTGACAACAAAACCAACAGATTTCTTTACCTAGCCTAACATCTAAATTAAAAACAAAGCTAAATTATATAGAGAGATCCCTCTCTGAAGCTGGAAGGGCTAGATCCCAACTTTAAAAGCGGTTGGATAAAGTTACCTTTGTGGATTCCTTCTTTTTCAACCTCTAGGAAATTTACAGAGTGCTAACATAATGGCGACCATACTGGGGATGAACTAAAAATTGATAATTTCACGTTTTCTTTCCCCTAAAAAGAACGTTTGATTTTGAGAAGAAAGTAATGTTTAGAGGTTGATCAAACTTTTCACATATTATTTTCAGACTCGCAAAATTAAAATATATATATATAAAAACCAAAAAGAGTTCTGGCCTCCAAGAAAATTCATACTAGGTCTCATCCAAACCCGGAACTCGCGATAGTGATAGATAACCCCAAACAGTTTCTCAAGCGAAAGACCTTAGCTGCCGGTTCAGTGAGTCATATTCCCCTTCATAAGTCTCCTTCCGTTTCAGAGAATCTTGTTACCTCTCAAAACTCTGACCTCGATACTGTTCCACAACGAAGACTGGTCAGAACACGTTCTGACAGTTTTTTGACTGGACTCGTCTTTGACCCAACTGTGTTGCAACCCCGAACCCCCGAAGTCTTGTCTCCCACGACCAAACTACAAATCACCACCTCAGTACTGTCCAGTCCCTCCTTGTCCTCGTCTTCAGTCGCTACCTCGCCGACCATCCAGGTTGTCGTTCAACCTCCTCCACCCATCATGGCAGCTCGATATGCTCCTTTGGTGTTGGCTGCGCCGCTACATGCCATGCCCCAAGACTACCAAACAAGACTTCCACAGTTCGACGCAATCAGACCTTTAAACGCCCAACAACATGTGGACAAAATGAATGATTATTTTGACTTACAAGAAGTTGATGAGGCCGACGTGCAAATGTGATTATTTTCCCAAAGTCTGACAGGCGACGTCAAGAAATGGTTCAAAGCTTTACCTGCCACCTCATTCCCTGACATTGTTGTGTTCCAAAGAATTTTTCTTGACATATGGGAGGTAAAGAAAAACCCTCTCCAAATACTGTCAGAATATGAGAATATAAAAAGAAATCAAGGTGAGACGGTACAAGATTATTGCACCTGTTTCAAAAACTTGTACAATGCAATCCCAACTGAAATCAAACCTCCACAGGGTCTGGCATTGATTAAATTGCCCGATGGATTTGATGATGACATGTCATACCAACTAAGAGAAAGAAATTCTACCACCCTAGAGGACATGCAGAAAATTGCTATAAGTGTGGAGGCCAATCTGTTGGCGAAAAGGGCACGTCAAAGGTCAGAAAGGAGAGTCACGATCAAAGAAGAACCTTCCACGTCAACCACTGATTCCAAATGGGATTCTATGGTCAGAACAATGGAACTAATGATGGAAAGAATGACTGTATCAAATAGAAATCCCCCAAGAGACAACACTCCTGCTCCTCAGGTTCGGAACCCTAACTTCAAGAGAAACCCTCCTCAAATCAGACAGAGAGATCCTAGGGATCAAAGGGAGCAGAGAGGTCCAAATCAGCAGATTAGACCTCCCCTACAAGAAAACAATGTTGATGAAGGGGGGGAAGTGATTGAGGAATTAGAGGACACTCACATCAATCTCATGGGCATTCACGACAACGAGGCTATTTTCCTCACCCAAGAAGAGCAGGAACTCTTTCTGCTCAATCAAACAAAGGTAAGTGAAGAAGCTGAAGATGCAGAACAACAGGCCTTTGAGAATGCTATTCTGGAGGTACACCGGCAGTACAATCTGCATAGCAAGAAGACAGAAGGGATTTCGAAGACAGAAGGGACTCCTTCCAAGAAGACGATCGAAACACAGAAGATAGTCGAGCCCAAGAAAGCCCCTGAACCTTCTACTGAGAAGACTCTTGAGAAGACTACTTCTAAGAGGATTCCTGAGAAGAGTAAAGTCGACGCTCCCTTGAAGAAAAACATCACCATTCTAAAAAGGCCATCACAGCCTGATGCTTCACATGTTAACCCGCCGACTACATCTGAGCCGAAGTGTTAGCACTCTGTAATTTGCCCAAGGCTGAAAGGCAATCACAGAGGCAACATCAGAACCACTTCTAGTCTTGGATCTAGCCCTCCAAGACTCAGAGAGGGATCTCTCTTTCTGATATAGCTTTGTTTAATCTCGGATATTAGGTTAGTTAAAAGAATTATTGGTTTTGTTGTAAAAAAGTTTATAAATTGGTTGAGACAGTCAACTTCTCCATTGGGCTATGGGGTCTGTAATTAATTAACTCTGAGATACAACCAGAAACGTAGAAGAAATCCTTCACAAGGCGAGATAACACACTCACTGGATCTTTAATATTTAAAATGATGATCAGGAGAAAAGATAAGGAAATAACTCCAACCAACAAGCACTTAAGAATCTCTTGATTGAAGATATTTAGAGGATGAACATTCAAATATTTAGAATCAGAAACAGGGTATCGGGGATAAATCTTGTAACATAACGCTATTCATAAAGATTAGCTTCAGAAAAAAAAGATGATTACAAAGCAAGAAAACATTTACTGAGAAATCACATCACCAGCAAACATGCGCAGGAATCCTGTAAAGTGCCTCTTTCATTAATGGCAGATCTATTAAAAAATGTTACAGCTCAATAGCCACAGGGCGTGAAGATCCAACCATTTTACATTAAAATCATCTCTATAAATAAGACAGATCATCCCCATCAAGTTTCGAGAGTCGGTTCAACCGCCTCAGCCAAGAATAGCCACCACTCCCACCAAATTCGAAGTTTTCTGTTATGAGAAATGGACCGTTTTTCTGCGAAACAGGGGTCCGCTCGGACGTGATTTTATCCTCAATGATGACACCTGGGTGAAAATTGAAAGAGGTTATTGTATATGGACATGTTTTGGACAAAAACCTCTTTCGGTTTTGCAAAATTCATCTCCAGCTGGCCGTGGAAGCTCCTGCAAAATCAGGACTGAAACTAAAAATGGAAAAACCGGAAAAATAGGCCTCGGAGATGCTTTTGGCTCTCTCTTCTCGTGACTCCGTTGAAAAAAATGAAAGAGGGTTTTGTTCCTCATTCCGTGCTGAGAAAAAACCTCTCTCATATTTTTAAAATTCGTCTCAGTTTTCTCAGGATATCTGCTGGAAGAAGGCATGGTAAAAGAGGCAAAAATAGTAAAAAATGAGGGAAAGTGATTTTTGGCGGGAAAAATATTCCGGACCCCCCCCCCCTCGTTAAATGTCGAACGCCCGGGGGGGTCCGGAATTAAACCAGGGTGGTTGATTTAGGGGATTAAATCCGGGCCGTTGGAATTTTTGTGAGGTTTATTTATGATTCCGGACCCCCCCCCCCCCCCNGCCCCCCCCCCCCCCTCGTTAAAAGTCGAACTCACGGGGGGGTCCGGAATGAAATATGGCGCGTTGATTAATCAAGGGTATACAATGGAGGGTTTTGATAAATGTAAAGCGCACGGGGGAAAGGTGGGTGGGAGTGTAAGGAAATTAGTGGATGGTGAGGTGGGGTGACGTAGGGAGTGGGTAGTGGAGGTAGGTGTGGATGACGTAGGGAGTGGGTACGTGGAGCCGGTAAAGACCAAACATAATCGCTTGAGCTGATTGAAACTGAGGGCGATCATATTAAATGTTTTCTCTCCTGAGGCTAACTGGAAATGATAAATCCAACTTGTCTCATGATATCCATTTTCTTGTGACTGTCGAAAAGTTTCCTGGGTCTGGTAATGATATATCTACTCCATTCAGCATTGCTTTTGCAGTGTTTGCAGCTATCCAAAATGGTATCCTTATAATGACCGTCGGCTCTTCCTCCTCTGAATTTGCATCCTTGAACGTTGAGAACTCCATTGACACACGGGGGATTTGATCCATCTTCCTGGAAGTATATAGAATCCCCCAATTTTGAGAATGGCTCAATGCCGGTACCATAACAGCACCAGAATGAATCGTGTTTTGTACCCCAACCATGACAGGTAACAGCCTTGGAACTTCCAGGCCGTAGAGGAAACATATAAATCATATTCCCGGGTTCATGGCCTCTTTGGATGCTAAGCACACCGTTTGTCCAAGCACGCTCATAATAACCCGCATATGCCATTGCTTTGGTCCATCGAAACAAATGACGAGCAACCTTCAACATGTTATGAGTAGTACCAGTCTCTTCATTCTCTGGGCCGAGTGCACTAGTAAGCCGCTTTGGGTCATACCAGAATTCACTGTAAGAAGTTTCTCCAGTCGTATAAGCATGTGATGAGTCGACAATATCCACAAAATAGATGCCAATTTCCTTGTAAAGCGGATCACCAGTGACTTCATACCGCATTTGTGATCCAACAACCACGGGAATATGTGTGTTCGCATGAAATCCAGAAAGGCTGTCAGCTTTAACAACTAGCAACCCCAAAAAGCATGGCTTGTCGAACAGGCATGCGAGCTCCAAGTGTCTCTGATCTCCCGATAATGTGTATAAGCGGTAGAGAACATCATTCATTCCACCAATCTCATCATTAAGAGAATACCAATGTCTCTCTATCGTGTATTTTAAAATAACATTTTGTACCCGATTGTAAAAATATTCGGCCATCCACCCGGTTATATTAAACGCTTGAGTATTTCCAGCAAATGTATATTGATCCAGCAATCCTGACGTGACCTTGTGTGTAGTATAATATGGTGCCCAAATAGGTTTGATGGCTTCAAAACGATCAAAGAACTCAGAGGAAAAGGCTGAAAGGTAGCACGTTCCCATTGCTTTATGGCATTCATCAAGAGCAGTAACCGCAGCAGTCATCTTTGCTGCACCATGTCATTATGGGTACTTTCCCGCGTCATCGCTGCCGTAGTTCTCTTCATGCTGATCAACAATTCTATCTGCGCGCTCATGAAACTGCATGGAATCTATGGCTACATTATATCATGGAGAATCCTGTAGATCATCCGTTTCTGTGCGCGTCCAATAATTGAGAAAGTAAACAGTGAGTGGGAATGAAACCCCTGTCGTTGGTGCAGATGCGTGGCTCCCTGCGATCGCCACCTAGAAAAAATGGTTCAACACCTGGCCGAGGATTTTAAAGGCTGCGTTCATATATATCTTTTTTAACTTTCAGTGGGCAATATCCCACATTTGCGTGGTGAATTGAAGTTTAGGCGCTTAAATAAACCCATCGTTACATGCTTTGTCAAGGAAATGATCCCGAGGCTTGGGCTTTGGGGTTTGGTGTATGAAAAGGCGTTGCGCGCGCTTGTGAGTTTGTTGTGGGTGCGTGAAATGGTGTTGGCCCTAGGCCACTATAAATTTTGTTTAAAATATTTAAATTTTATAAACAAACCCAACTGTGCATGAAGGCCGAGGAGCCATTTTTAATTTTTTGGCCAAATTCACCAAATTTCGGCGAACAAACCAACTTTGTCTTTGCCCACCAACATTAAACTTTGCCATTTCGAACCAATCCATTATTATTTTTGCTAGAAAATACGCCGAAACTCATTTTGAAGCTTGCGAGCAGGGACTCGTCTTATGCTTGGACAGTGTCGAGCGCTTTCCGCCGCCTTCGCCATGCGTCATGAGCGAAAACATATGCCTGAAAAGATAAATATCATTCAGAACACTGATCCCCTATTTATAGGGTTCTAACACGAAGAACATGGAAGACAAATCAGAACTGATGAGCCAAGGCAGAGCTCCTACACCCTTTAGCCTTGAAGGGGAATTGACAAAAATAAAAATTTCCATCCCGCTTACATAGTTGATGAACAGAGACGGTTATCGTTCACAGGTAATTAAAGCACTGGCCATTGAACCGGACATAGGCACGAAGGCTTTAATCATCAGATCAACGAGTCATTCAGACACTGTGAACGTCACTGATGATCGACCCGAGCTTCTTTTTGGACCTGAAGTAGATGGTAGAGATGATACTGGTGAGGTCGCTCCTTTTTACATCAGTCTAAACATACACAACTTGATCTTGCATAATGCTATGCTGGAATCAGGTGCCTCCCACAATCTGATGCCTAAAGCAGTAATGGAAAAATTGGGACTGGAGGTCACCAGACCATACAAAGATCTACACTCATTCGACTCCAGCAAAGTTAAATGTATTGGTTTGATTAAGAACTTGTGCATCACCTTGGTTCAGTGATCTAAAATTGAAGAAGACTTGAAAAACTTGAAAACTTATTGCAAGTGAAATGTTATGTGTTTAAAGAAACAGGATCAATTTGCAACACATAAATTAAGGATTACTTATGCAAAATACACATAGACATCATCATAAACATTGAACATAAACACATGTGCACAACAATTGATAAAGGAGTTCACCCCTCTTATGGGCTACATCTCCTGGTCCATCTTCCAATGGATCATTATTATTAATTGCTCAAAACGTGCTCAAAAACATGTCTTACAATGCTCAAACTGACAAACCAACTGCTCCAATGGCTTCCCAGCGTCCCAAAACCCCTGTCTGGGCTCTTTCGGCACCTCAATCGGTCGAAAAATGAGAAAGTTAGGCCTCCTGGAAGTCTCCTTCTCCAAGCTTGCTGTCTCTGGTTCTACAATTCGCACTCTCCCTTTGCAAACCTGGCTCACACGCTCATTTAAGCGCAAAAACCCAGCACCAGGTGCAACCGCACCAACGGTGCAAACCATAGGATGGTTAAGGGCACGCCAGCCCCTAACTGCCTCGGCACCTAGGCGTATGGCGCATATGACCATAGGTTTGGCAAATGGGTGGTTAATTCGTTGAACCGCTCCACCAGTTTAACTCCCGCGCTCCAAGTCATATGCGAATACAAAGAAACCGTGGACTATTCCAAGTCCCACGCACCAACAACCGCGCGTATATATTTTAATACAGTCATATGGTAATGCAAAGGTCCGTGACCATGTTTCAAACCCCATGCGTAAATACAACCGCACGCACCATATACGGTGGTCACATACACTATTACAATGAGACCGCGGGTCGGGGCTTAGCCCCGACCCGTCCCCCTTTCCATTTGGTATAACATTCAAACTTAAATATAAATGTGCCGACCCATATGACAAGGAACAATGGGCGGCATAATGGTTAGCGGAGGATTTGTAAGGTTTGTGCTATGGGAGGTCTAGGGGTCGAACCCCGTGGACTCCCAATACAATTTTTACATATGAAAACAATGACCAAAGAATGAGCGACACGTGGCGCCCTCGGGTTGGGCCACGTGTCCTCATACTATTCACCCAAAACGGACACGTGTCAACATGCTACTCGCCAACATCAACCAATGAAAATGCACCACATCACCCACCTGCCACATCACTGTACAGATGGTACGACCCTGCCACGTCATCGTATGGACAGGTACAGTCAGCATCCAAAAATTTTGCCTATTTGGCTTGGCGGATAGATCGCGATATCTTCTCCATATGGACTCCGTTTGAGAAAGTAAATATACTGCCGGAATCAAGAAGATGAGACAGACGCAATGGCACTATTTTCGTCGCATTCCAAGCACTTTGAAAATTGAGAAAAATTTGATCCCCTGATCACACCTCCCCATTGGGAAGCTTTTGGACCTCCAAAAGACTATCTCAGTCTATGTGAAGATGAGGGTATAGTTCCCTCACCCTTCCAACCTCAATCCACTTGGCCTTGCTTGGATTCGTCCCTTTAAGACCAACTCGCAGATACTCCACATTTCCTCGCTTCGAAGTTCGCATCCTCCTGTTAAGTATGGTGTCTTCCTGCAGTTCTGTTAGATACTCTGGAGAAAAATCATCTATGGAAGGAATATGAACATGCCCTCCTTGATCATCAATCAATGGAGGCTCATACAACTTCAAATTCTCAACATTAACAACTGCATACATCT